>JAWHQI010000055.1:1607500-1837500 GCA_033032865.1 Dactylorhiza incarnata | reverse complement strand
TTATGCTTTGAAATATAGGGTGGGTTTTTTCCTCAATACACAAATATTAGCACTTGCCCAAATAAATATGCCCCTATCATGTCTCTGCTCCTTTTCCCTTGGTATCCTGGAGGATAATGATGATTAAGGCTTGATTTATTGACTTCAGTTGCAGCAAAGACTTGAGGCAAGGACCCTTGGAGCCACGACAAAATCGATTTCACTATTGTTTCCTTGCGGCCTAGGGCATTGAGGATGGTTTTCCTCTTCTCTCAAATGAACAAATCAGGTATGAAAAATTATAGAGAAATTCAAATGAATAAATGCACAACGAGCTCAATATGCCAAAATCAGATTTTCTCCAAAAATTGATTTTGAAGCTCCTGGTTTGGCAAAAAATATCAAACCACTAATCAAATTTTAGAGCCTACAGATTTTGCAATGAATAATCATATTAGTCAAACTCATTCAGTTGGTGAGCAAAAATATGATTATATGAATCAAAATAAGATTACCAACCATGGAGCTAAATACTCATCCACAGCATGAGCTTAGATATATCAAACTCATGTTTGTACTAGCGTAAATCTAAATCCATTTCATTTAGTTTGAGATTATGTTGAACATATTAACTTCATTCAGTTTTAAATTTTAGAGCCTACAGATTTTGCTTTGCACTGCAGTATTTCTGCAATGCAATATTTTTGCACTGCACTGCAGTGCATTTCTGCACTGCTTGGTGTCTTGCGAACAATATGGCATCTATCTGAGCAGGGTTTACATGATCTAAGATAAAAGACATAAGGTGAGCTGGGCAGCTCATATGTTTGTTTCATTCCCTGCTTCCGTTGAAAAGAAAGAGATAGGTGTAATAGTCCTGCTTTCTTCTTCATCGTCCATTTATTTTCATATCCTAAACTTTATTAAGATTTTGATGTCCACTGCTTTATTAATATTTTGATGTCTATTCTATTTCCAGGAGGAGATCAAAGAAAAACTTTGGAAATTTTTGGAGTGTCCACATATTGCCATAGAAGTTATACTTTCAGAGAAAGATGCGATCTCTTGCTTCCACTACAGCTATAATTCATCCAGTTAAAATGTCAATTATAGGAAAATGCAATTGGATATGCTTGACACGCTTTCCTTTGATTTAAGTTTAGAAAGGTAAAAAATGCAGAAAAGGTGTAGAAGGAACTGGTGAGAGACCACTTGAGGAAGCATCACCAGATAGAGAAAAGAAGGTATTTTGATTGTGTTATTTGCTAGTTTCAAAAAATCACATGTTTTTGTCTTATGGATGAATTGTCTACTATACAAGGTTAAGTTTAATACATCTGGAAGGTTCTATTCTCTTGAGAATGCTTTTTTTGCTTCCATAGTTCTTTTACGTATGCACTTTTGTCTTGGAACCGCCATCATTTATACTTATGTGCTTATTTATTGTGTTCTTATCAGTTTTGATATTTCAAGCTCATATTTTGAAATTACTGTTGATTTCTTACTGGTATGTTGTTTGCATCTGAACCCTCTCCCTGTCTTTTCATATCAACCCTAAACCCCCTCTCCGAAGCAAAATCCATCATTCCGCTTCTCAGCACCCCGTGGCCTCGGCTACTGGCAACCATCTCTTACCCCAACAAGCCCGTCGAAGCCGGATGGCCATCCAGGCAGCTCCTTCACCATCGATGTCGGGTTCTCCACCGAGATATGGTTTGAGGGTTAGGGCATCCTCCAACCCATCTACTACTCTAGAGACGCTAATGGTGGTGACGCACCATAGCTTACAGGAATGGCTTCCTAAGGCTAGAGACCTTTCAGAGAACCCCGTCAGGCCTCCACAGATCGCTTGCTATACCCATCCTTCTCTATTCATCCGACCTCTTCAACTTCAGGTACTTGAGGGTTGTGTTTGGGTGGTTGAATTCCAAAAGCACTATTCGCTCTCACTCTCCCTCACCATCTCCCAGTCGATCGTTCTTCTTCTTCTACTTCCTGTGGGAGAACGATCCAGGTAACGTACTCACATCAACTCTTATCAAGGATGAAGAGCCATCGAGAGAAGAAAATGTCTTGTGGTTTGGACCTGCTCAAATTCGCCACTCCAACCAGAGCGGACATCATTACAAGAAAATGTACTGTGATTTCTAAAAATTAGTTTTTTATGGATCCTACAAGCCCCAGTCGTAAGTTTTCTGCTTTGGTGCTCTTAGCATTGATTAATGCTTCGTATACCAACATATAGAAGAGCTAGATGCAGAGAAATGCTATATGGAGAATTTGGTTTGTTATTTGTTTCTTCTCCTTTTTACTCGACCCTTGCAAGCTACTGTGTTCCTTGCTTCTTTATTTCTCTTGTTGTAGTAACTTCCTCTGATTTCTTCTTCTTCAGCTGTTAATTAGGAAATCTGCTCACAACACGTTCGATAAAATGATGTCACTCATATTTTTGCAGGAATCAAAATTGCCATCGCTTGAGCTTCTCTTGCGAGCTTTTAATCATCTAAGCCGCAACTTCTCTTGCCAGCACTTATTCTCAACTGCAGGTTAGTATAATTTCCATGTTAAGTACCATTTTATCTCTGCTTCACTTGGCTCTGCTTTCCTGTATTTTTTTAGCAGCAATTTATTTCCTGCTCTAACCTTGACGAAGAGAATCCACAGGTTAGCATCAATTTTTTAAGCATCGATTTATGCTAACTCAAGGTCATCTTAAATTGTTTTAAGCATCCATTTTTTCCCTGGAAAAATTTAAGCATCAGTTTTTTTTTTTTTTGACAGTATTAATTTTTTTTCTGCTTCACCATCACTATTTCCTCCTTTTTTTGGTTTTCCTTGCACTGCTAAATTTATTTGCAGGACTCTATGTATGTGTGTGCGCGTTGCGAGTTCTATGGGGTGTGTGTGTGTGTGTGTGTGTGTGTGTGTGTATGGATGTTTGTGTATAGATAGTGTGTGTGCTTGTTTTAATGTATGTTTGTTTTTATAGGGTGTGTGTGTATGGATTGTGTATGTATGAATGTGAGTGTGGATATTTTTGCTCTCATATTTTTTAAACATTAACAATTGCTCTCTTTTATTTGTAGGGTGCTGGACCCTTGGTCGAAAAGTGACGTAAGATTCATTAGTCGGAAAGTGACGGAAGATTTATTAGTCTGAAAGTGACGGAAGATTCAGTAGTCAGAAAGTGACGGAAGATTCATTAGTCGAAAAGTGTCGAAGTTGATGTCATATTCAAAACATGTTGATCTTATTGTTATGTAATATTATGTTGTTCTAGATGAGATGATACTAGCTTTACTCTATGTAATACTTTTTTTTGTAAGTAAATACATGTAGTTCAAATTTAATAATTATAATATATGTGTTTTCAGGATTTTATCTTGTCTTTAGCTAAGACTTTCAGAAATTTGATGTCATAATTAATATTTATACTTTAAATATTATTTGTAATGATAAATTAATTTCAATATATTTGATACATACATATAATTTTTTAGTGAGGAAGAAATCAAACATTTGTAACGAAATATTCATATATTTGATATATAAATATAATTTCTTTAGTGGGGAAGAAGTCAAATATTTGTAACGAAATATTCGTTACTATAACTCATCTTATTGTGAGGAAGTAATGTTTGTCACGAATAAATTATTTGTAACGACAAACAAACATTCGTTACAAGAACTTCTAGCGTCGAGTCTTAGGTAACGGTCGTCACATAAAGTAAATTTCGTTACAAAAACTTTGTGTAACGATATTAGTTACCTTTTGTAACGTTTTTAGTCCTTACTAAAAGTGTAATTTGTTGTAGTGCGCCTCCACCACCTCCGTTGAGGTGGTGGCTAGCGTTTGACGGCGACGCGGCCACCGGAGATGGCCTCTCCGGCGATCCCGAGCAAGAAGAAAAGGCTCGGATTTATACCTCAATCTCGCATGGAATCGAGCTCGTTTGAGCCCGATATCACTCCTAAATAGATCTAGATTCTAGCACAGAGGGAGAGGGGGGGAAACCGGACCTTAATGGAGCTTGCCGGCGGCGGCGGCGGCGGTTGGCCATGGATCTCCTCTCCTCCGGCGAGCTTGCTCAAAACTTCATTCCTCCACCATTTGAAGTGATCCAAGGCTCGATTTCATGTGCTCTCCACCTTCTGAAGCTAATGGTGGAGTCGATTTGGGCTGAGGAGGACTGTATATGGCTGTGCCATTTTGGAGATTTCGGCCAAGCTTTGGTTGCTTCACCAAGCTGCCATTTGGCACCCACGTTGCTGGAATTCGACTGATAATTACTCTCTAGGGTCAGAGGAAGGCTTGGGAAGAGAAGAGCCATGTCAAGTGGAGCTCCATTCCATTCTCCCAAATTTGCCTAAATTCAAAATTTGGGGAAAAATGAAATTACCATGCATGCCACTCAAATCTCAGAAATAATTAATGGGCCATGGTATTGGGCCTATGGAGTGGTGGTGAAGTCAATTTGGATGTATTTAGCCCAAGTGAATTGGGGGTGAATTGAGTCTATTGGGGAAGGATTGGCTTATGTTGACCTAAGTTTGACTTTGGTCAAATTGGACCAATTGGTGACCCCATGATGGGGCTTTTGGGTCCATAGCACTCCTTAAAAGGTTTACCATCTTGTGGTAGAGTCAATTTGGTCATATGAGTATGAATTGAACCCTATTGAGTTGAATTTGGCTATATTGACCTAGATTTGACTTTAGTCCACTTGGTTAAATTGGTTGACCAATTGATGAGACTTTTGGTCAATTATGTCTCCTTTAGGTTTAGGGACATGGTGGTGGGGTTAATTCACAAGTGTAAGTTCAATTTGAGCTAATATGACCTAAGTTGACCTGCCTCCTATAGTGGATCACATGTGAGTTCACTCAACTCAGTGCATCCCAAGGTCACCACCAAGCTCAAACTCACCTCACCCACCACATGTCCTACCCTAATTGAAGTTAAAGGGGTCTAATAGGAAATGGGATGTTACACTACAACTCCTACCAGCTCAGAGACTTAAGACCATCACGGCACCCTCGCCATTTGCAATATGGGGGATGAACCTGGTAGGCTCGTTCCCCCAGGCCAGTGGGCAAAAGAGGTTCCTTCTAGTTATGATCGACTACTTCTCAAAGTGGCTGGAGGTTAGGGCACTAGCAAAGACAACCTTGCAGGTGGTGCGGAACTTTATTTAGGGAGATATAATCTACTGGCATGGATTGCCCCTAGCTATAGTCACGGACAACGGGCCGCAATTCGCTAGCGAGGAGCTCACCAGCTTCTGCAGCCAGTTGAGCATCGATCTTCGCTTCACGTCTATCCATCACCCTCGTAGTAACGGGCAGCTAGAAGCAGCAAACAAGATCATATTGAACCTGCTAAAGAAGAAGGTGGGAAACCTAAAGGGAAACTGGGTAGAACAGCTACCCTCCATCCTTTGGCCCTTGCTAACCACCCCCAACACGGCCATAAGGGAAACCCCTTTCAAACTCTCATATGGCTCAGAGGTCATGTTGTCGGTGGAGTTCAGGGTGAGGTCCCCTCGAGTGATGGTCGCAGGGGAAGGAGATGACGAATGGCGGGTCGAAAATGAGGAAGAACAATGACTTTCGCTTGACCTCGTGGAGGAGCTTCAGGACCTGAACACCATTCGCCAGGAGGAGATCAAGTGCAGGATGGCAAGGTGCTTTGACGAGCACATTCGGATTAAACACTTCGTGAAAGGGGACCTTGTCCTCAAAAAGGTCGACGCAGCGGGAAGGTCGGCGCCGGTCGAGAAGCTCAACCCCAACTGGGAGGGTCCCTATGTAATCTTAGAAGTGCTGAAGTGCCTTCAGGATGTTGAGGGGGTCCCCCTTAGCAACACCTGGAGTGGCGATGACTTGAAACATTTTTATTCCTAGTTGATAATAAAAGTTTATGTGAAATTCTTTTGAACACGCATAGACCTCTACCCCATCAGAGGGGGGCGCCATAAGCTGAAAAATTTTATGTTAAGTAGTAAGGTAACAAGAAATTTTGATGAAAGACCCCCGAGTAGGTTCCGCCAACCAGACTCTCACAAGCCGGCGGGGCAGGTTGACCACTCAATATGCAGGAAGAAATTGTGATGAAAGTCCCCTGAGTAGATTCTGCCGACCGGACTCTCACAAGCTGGCGGGGCAGGTTGACCACTCAGGAGGCAGGAAGAAATTGTTATGAAAGACCCCTGAGTAGGTTTCGCCAACCGGCTCTCGCAAGCCAGCGGAGCAGGTTAACCACTCAGGAGGCAGGTAGAAATTATAATGAAAGACCCCCTAAGTAGGTTTCGCCGACCAGGCTCACACAAGACGACGAGGCAGGTTAACCACTCAGGAGGCAGGAAGAAATTATGATGAAAGACCCCTGAGTAGGTTCCGCCGACCGAGCTCTCACAAGCTGCCAGGGCAGGTTAACCACTCAGGAGACAGGTAGAAATTGTGATGAAAGACCCCTGATTAGATTCCGCCGACCGGGCTCTCACAAGTCGGTGGGGCAGGTTAACCACTTAGGAGGCAGGTAGAAATTGTGATAAAAGACCCCTGAGTAGGTTCCGCCGACTGGGCTCTTAAAAGCCGATGGGGCGGGTTGACCACTCAGGAGGCAGATAGAAATTGTGATGAAAGGCCCCTGAGTAGGTTCCGCCGACCAGGCTCTCACAAGTTGGCGGGGCAGGTTGACCACTCAGGAGGCAGGTAGAAATTGTGATGAAGACCCCTAAGTAGGTTCTACCGACCGGGCTCTCACAAGCCTTTGTTGAAAAACGTAGCGGAAGTCCGAAGTTTCTTAGGACTTGCCGGCTATTATAGGCGCTTTGTGGAAAACTTCTCGAGGATTGCAGTCCCTCTCACTAAACTGACTAGGAAAGATCATAAGTTCGTTTGGTCGCCCGAGTGCGCATGAGCTTTTGAAGAGCTGAAGAGCCGTCTGACCACGGCGCCCATTCAATGCTCTCCATGTGGTACGGAAGGCTACGAAATTTATAGCGACGCCTCGGGGAGTGGTTTGGGTTGTGTCCTAGTGCAGTTCAGAAAGGTAATTGCCTACGGCTCCCGGCAATTGAAGGTTCATGAGAGGAATTACCCGGTCCATGATTTGGAGCTAGCGGCCGTGGTATTTGCTCTTAAGCTGTGGAGGCATTATTTGTATGGCGTGAAGATCGACATCTTTACCGACCACAAGAGCCTCAAGTACCTGCTGGATCAAAGGGAGTTGAATATGCGTCAAAGGAGGTGGATGGAGTTCCTTGGGGACTACACCTTCGACATCAAGTATACTCCTGGAAAGGGGAATGTAGTTGCGGACGCGTTGAGTCGTCGGGCTCCCGCTCAGGCAAATTGGGTTTTGATGCACGATGAGCGTCTAATCCGCGAGCTGGAAGAAATGGAGATCATTTGCGTTGATCGAAGAGCGTCTACTTCAGCATGCTTGAGCTGGACGGAGGTTCAATACCACCTTGCTGACCGAGTTCGACAGGCATTGGAGCTGGACGAGAGCATGAAACGCTATAAAGTGGAAACCGTTGACGGGTTAAACGCTGATTTCTCTTTCGAAGATGGCCTTATGTGGAAGAATGGTAGATTGTGCGTCCCAAACGTTGGTACTCTACGGGCGGAGTTGATGTACGAGGCTCATCATACCAAGTACTCGATCCACCCTGGGAGCACGAAAATGTACATGGACATGAAGAAACTTTTCTGGTGGCCGGGTATGAAGAAAGACATTGCCCTCTACGTGGCCAAGTGTAACACTTGCGCGTTGGTGAAGGTGGAATGTCAACGTCCCGGTGGATTTTTGAAGTCCTTGCCGATTCCGGAATGGAAGTTTGACGATATTTCGATGGATTTCGTGCACGGATTACCGAGATCGCAACAGGGAAACGACGCCATCTGGGTGATCGTGGACCGATTGACGAAGGTATCGCATTTTATTCCGAACCGGAAGGATGATTCTGTAGAAAAGCTAGCGAAGCTCTATGTCGATAGTATTGTGAGGCTGCACGGTGTCCCTCGTAGCATCGTCAGCGATCGTGACGGGCATTTCACATCGAAAGATTGGAGGCTTATCCATGAACTGTTGGGCACTAAATTGAAGTTCAGCATGACCTTCCACCCGCAAACGGATGGACAGACCGAGAGGACCAACAGGACTATGGAGGATATGCTCCGAATGTGCGCTCTAGATTTTGGAAAGAAGTGGGAAGATCATCTCTATATGATCGAGTTCGCCTACAATAATAGCTACCAAGCCAGTATAAAGATGGCTCCTTTCGAGGCCCTCTATGGTAAGAAGTGCCGCACGCCGTTGTCTTGGGCAGAAACGGGCGATGCTAAGCTATTAAAGCGAAAGGATGTTGAGGAAGCAACTTCGACGATCCGAACTATACGTGAAAGGCTATTGATTGCCCAGGATAGGCAAGTAAAATATTTCAACGCCAAGCATAGGAACCTAGAGTTCGCCGTCGGTGACCAGGTTTACTTGAAGATCAAACTGTTCAAAGGGGTATCAAGGATCCGACGCTTGAAAAAGCTCAGCCCAAGGTACTTAGGACCGTTTGAGATCGTGGAGCGTGTTGGTGATGCGGCTTATCGGCTTGCACTATCTGCAGAGCTGAGCGGTCTACACGACGTGTTTCACATTTCAGTTTTGAGAAAGGCGGTGCAAGAGCCTACTCACATCGTTGCAGTTGGCAAAGTGCCGGTTGATAGTGGGTTGTCGACGAAAGTCAAGCCCTTACGCATCGAAGATACCGAAGTAAAGCAGTTGCGGAACAAGTCCATTCGGATGGTGAAAGTCCGGTGGGATAATTGCGGCCGAGAGGAGCTATCTTGGGAGAGAGAGCAAGCGATGCTTGCGGAGTACCCCGAGCTATTCCTCTCAGGTAATTTATAACTGTAATTCCTGCTATTACTGTTTTCGAAATTTCGGGACGAAATTCTTTTAAGGGAGGCGGAGTTGTAACACCCCAAAATTCTTAGTTCAGCGAAGTAGGCGGAGTGGTAGTGTTGCGCTCGGGATAGGCTAAAAATTCCACAACAGTTCTCTGCGCACGACCGTTGTCCTCTTCGCGCACGACCAGTGATCGTGCGCCAATGATCGTGCGTTCATTCGCAAGGAATTGGAGTTCTGTCTCGGCTTATCGCACGACCATTCTCCTCTTCGCGCACGACTAGTGATCGTGCGCCTGTGATCGTGCGCCCTGTTTATTCTGCTCCGCGATTTTGAGCGGAGAAGACGATCCGGCCGTCCAAATCTTTTGGAATCCGATCCAATGGCTAGGATTAAATGTTGGAGGGTCTTAGGGCTTGTGAGAGGAGATTAATCCTCATTCTTTTGAGGTGTTTCTCTCTCCTAGGCTAGAGGAAGAAGAAGGAGGTAAGGAAGAAGAAGGAGAGATCCCGCCATTGACGGAGCTCCGGAGCTCCGTTTCGCGAGCCGTTTCCAGATCTGGAGAGTGCAGCCCGGTGCGGTCGTTTCCCTCCGTCTAAAATCTCGGATCCATGGCGAAGAAGAACGCTCCTAGGGTAACGATTCTTCCTCTCGATTTTTTGGACTTGTCATTTGTCCTCTCCTTCATTTCTCTATGCTTGCATGAGGAATCCCTTTCACCAAATGGGTGAAGTGTAGGATTTTCCTCAAGTTCTTCGGAACTCCGGGTCGATTGTGTCTGTCCCCGGCATATTGCATGTAGAAAATCCGGTAGTCGTGCGGATTTAGGCATTTTGTGTGAAGCCTATTCGTGGTCGTGAGCCCGAATAGGTGATGCTTGGTTTGCGACGTTGCCTTTAGGTTAAGCCTAGAATGCGTGTCGGAGAATGACTCCGTGAAATCATCTTTAGTATTGCGGGATTTAAATTGTAGGCGTCTTGTGAAGATCCTAACGAAAGCCCCATGCTTTGAGATTGGATGAAGGCAAACCTTCACCACGAAATTGATGCTGAGTGTATTGTACCTCCTTTGTTGAATATTTGTGAAGCCTAGATCCCTGCGAAGGGGTTAGGTGCGTAGCTTATATTTTGTGTAGCACGTGAAAGTGCTAAACTCTTACGGGCCGAGGTGAAGCCGTACCCGCGTCGTGCGATAGATCGCGACGATTAGAGCACGGGCAAAGCTAAACCGAACCCGTTTCCATGCAGATCGGTAAGAGGTCCCTACCTCATGTAAGCCGTGTGATCATGGGAGAGGTCGTGGAAGGTGATTTACCTAGACCGACCAAAAGCTCTTTTTCCCACCTAAGGCGATGGCCCTTACGGTGGAGTGTTTTGTGGAATTGATGTTGTTAGCCTCATGCGGTTGTTTAGGCGGTTGTGGGGAACCTTCGGGTGAACCCAACCAACATCATGTGCATACCTAGGTTCCCTCCTTTTTGATGCTCAACCTAGAAGATTGAATGTGCTTGAAACCTCACCTTGTGTAGTTGCACCTTCTTTATATTAGTACTTGTGCTAGTATGGCTTGCTTGCAGGGTAGAAGCTCCGCCACCCCGGTAAAGGGGTGGGGTCGTTATAATTTGGTCAGTTGTGCTGACCGTTACCTTGTTTGCCACCACTTGGTGGAATGTTCTTATGCAGGTGCAGGTGAGCCTAGTGGGAAATAGCGGGCGGTGGCCCCTTTGCTGAGTTGGCCCTTGAAGGCCAACCTCTTTTTTTAGCTTTCCCATGTATTGCCGGCCTGCGTGCCGATGTATGTTTTGGAGTTTTAGTACATTTGTTAAATGTAAGGCCTTAAGGCCATAACTCTATCTCATGGTTTCATTCCTATGATAGTGGACAATTCTAATGGAAATGTTAAATCATTATGCTTCCGCTAGTGTTTAGTATACTCTGTTGTGGTTCTTTCTGTTTATCACCTTTTAACTCCTAGCTAGTGTGGTTTGTATGGCGTGGGGTCCCGGCCGGACCTACTGTTATACTATTCGTACTGGCAGGGTGTTACAGTTGGCCTTACTTATATTGGATATGAGTGGAAGACCAATCCTGTGACTGTTCAGAATTAGATTGAGAATGTCTCAATGGGAAACAAGTACTCTTGAAGAATCGTCAAAATGGTTTCAATGAATTCTATAGGACTTAGCAAATTCGTCGAAAGTGTTTCGACGAATGGATTTATACTAGACAAAATCGTTGAACAGTTTTCGACGATTGGAATCGTCGAAAGTGTTTCGATGAATTAGATACAAATTAGCTGGAAAGTGTATCAACGAAATTGTATCGACGAAATCGTCGAAAGTGTTTCGACGAATTTATGTTGATTCGTCGAAAGTGTTTATACGAATTATATCATATTCGACGAATTTAAAATCCTGACGGAATTGTTCTATTTTTCCCGGGTCTGCGGATAACTCGTTGTATGCCCTGCGTATAAAAGGGAAAGCGATTAGGTCTTCAACATATCAATCTTCTTCGCGACTTTGAGAAAGCCCGAAGACGGAAGCGTTCCGATAGACCTCATCACCGTCCGTCGACCTTGGCCTTCACTGACCGTTGATGCCTCCCCATCAACGGACCTAGCAGTTTTGTGGGACGCAGAGGGTTGTTCTTCTCCGACCCATCTCTTGTACGACAAGGCATTGAGGTTCTCCATCACTTGTGTGGATCTCTTTAGGAGGGCCGATCCATTTCGGTGCCTGGAACTCAAAGTTCACATTCCAGATTTCTTATTGGAGCATCTTGGTTGAGTATTGACTCAACCGCATAAAGGTATATTGCATTTTGCTTTCCTAATCTCTTGATTCATGAAATCCGCAAGATCCTTACTCTTTGGGTTGTTCTTGTTGTTTCTTCCGCTGCGCATATACGATATGTTGTTTACATATGATGTACATAGAAAACCCAACAGTAGGCACATGAAATATAAACAGAAAACAGTAAACTGGTACAGTACAGAAAAGCAACACAGAAGACACATAATTTATATAGTGGTTCCCCAAAATATGGGTAGTCCACTCTTCTATCACCTTGGTAGGATTGCACTAAATGTGCCCGAGTCTTTTGATAAGGAGACTCTTAGAACCAGCACTGAGTCTTTTGACAAGGAGACTCTCAGAACCACTAAGTCTTTTGATAAGGAGACTCTTAGAACCACTGAGTTTTTTGATAAGGAGACTCTTAGAACCACTGAGACTTTTGATAAGGAGACTTTTAGAACCAACTGAATCCTTTGGAGATGGATTCTTAGGACTCTTTTACAGTTGCCAAATAAGAACAGAGGAAAGAAGAGAGAAGAAGAAGACTGGGATTCTGCTATATGAATCATATAGCAGCTATCACACTAGATTTTGTATTTTGGTATTCTTCAGGATCTGTATATGACGAACCGTTGCTTATGATTGAGAAGAATGCAATGGTTAGTAGCTTGTGATCCTGTCAGTCTCTGTACTCCTGTTTTCTTGCTGCTATGAGGTTAAGAAGAAGAAGCAGCAGCCTTGTATATCTATACAGAGATGTTCTTGTTCTCATTCTTGTTGTTCAGAGGGAAAACTTTAGGATGATGAAGAAAAAGAGGGCGAAGAATCACTAAATTCATTTTGTTATCTTTCTTCCTCAACATATTTATTCTATGACCATTGGTGTTTGAATTTCTTTCTTCTGGTCTCACCTTAGAAGGAATGTCCATTGGACAATAAATATTTCCTTCTATTTCTGTTCCTGACCCGTCAAGTCTGATTTGAATAACTTCCAACAATGTCTTTGTTGTATCTCTGAAATACTCCATTCCATTCTTGACAATAAACGAGCCGTTGGAGAACAAATTTCAGCCTTGCAGATCATCTGGAAAAGCATCAGAAAGGATAGCAGAAAACCTTCTTTTTCTATCTATATTCGACGCTGCGTCGAGTTCATTATCCTTCATATCGACGCACCTCTGAGTTCTTATAAAAGCATCTTTGAATTGCTTCTTAGCTCTGACTAAACTCAGATTTATCGACGTATCCGTCGAGTTGAAGACTTGGATTTGAACTTCGTCTTCTGCATCGAATTGAAATCGAAGTTACGTCGACTTCTAAGATGGCTTCGACTGACTCTTCCTTCTACGTCGAGTTCATTTCGATGTTGCGTCAACTTAACTTGATACTTTGACATGCAATCTGAGTTACTTCGACTTTCAGTCAACATTGCGTCGACTTCTAGTCGAACTTGTGTCAACTTCTAGTCGACACAAGTTTATCTCAGCTATATTTTGTGCTCATTTTGACCTGGTCTTGACACTCTAATGTGAGTGAGATATCTAAGGACATCTAATGACCAAATTACCCTTTCTATACAACGTGGGTAATTCATCCTAACTGATGAAATCACTTTTATATAATTTGTTTTGATAAATTAAAGGGTATTTTTCCCAACAGAGACGTTCTCAGCGCGCGGTGAGCGTAGAGGCAGTTTGAGTGCGCGTTGAGCATGGAAGCGTTCTAAGTGCGTCTTGAACTTGGAGTTTTGCACGCATTATGAGCCCAAAGGCATTTTGAGCGCGGAGGCATTCTGTGTAACATCCTGCCAGTACGAAGAGTATAACAGCAGGTCCGGCCGGGACCCCACGCCATACAAACCACACTAGCTAGGAGTTAAAAGGTGATAACCAGAAAAGTAACAACTAAACGAGAGTACAAAACGTAAGCGGAAGCATTAATTAAACCATTCAAATAGAACTGTCCACTATCATAGGAATGTATCCTGAATAAGAGTTACGGCCTTAAGGCCTTACATTCATCCAATGCACAAAACTCCATAAGCATACATCGGCACGCAGGCCGGCCATACATGAATAACAGGAAAAGGGCTGGCCTTCGAGGGCCAACATTGCAAAGGGTCATCGCCCGCTATTTCCCGCTAGGCTCACCTGCACCTGCATAAGAACATTCCACCAAGCGGTGACAAACAAAGTAACGGTCAACACAGCTGACCAAATTATAACGACCCCACCCCTTTTCCGGGGTGGCGGAGCTTCTACCCTGCAAGCAAGCCATACTAGCACAAGTACTAAATATAAAGAAAGTGCAAACTACACAAGGTGAGGTTTCAAGCACAATCAATCTTCTAGGTTGAGCATCAAAAGAGAGGGGAACCTAGGTATGCACATGATGTTGGTTGGGTTCACCCGAAGGTTCCCCACAACCGCCTAAGCAATCGCATGAGGCTAATCATAACATCCATTTCACAAAACACTCCACCGTAAGGGCCACAACCTTGGGTGGAAACAAGAGCTTTTGGTCGGTCTAGGTATGACACCTTCCACGACCTCTCCCATGATCACACGGCTTTCCTGAGGAAGGGACCTCTTACCGATCTGCATGGAAACGGGTTCGGTTTAGCTTTGCCCGTGCTCTAATCGTCGCGATCTATCACACGACGCGGGTACGGCTTCGCCTCGGCCCGTAAGGGTTTAGCACTTTCAAGTGCTACACTAATTATACGCTACGCACCTAACCCCTTCACAAGGATCTAGGTTTCACGAATACTCAACAAGGGAGGTGCAATACGCTCCGCATCAATTTCGTGGTGAAGGTTTGCCTTCAACCAATCTCAAAGCATGGGGCTTTCGTTAGCATCTTCACAAGACGCTTATACTTATTTCCCGCACTGCTATAGATGATTTCACGGAGTCATTCTCCGGCACGCATTCTAGGCCTAACCTAAGTGCAACGTCGCAAATCAAGCATCACCGATTCGGGCTCACGGCCACGAATAGGCTTCACACAAAATGCCTAAATCCGCACGACTACCGGATTTTCTACATGCAATAATGCCGGGGACGGACACAATCTACCCGAAGTTCCGAAGAACTTGAGGAAATCCTACACTTCACCCATTTGGTGAAAGGGATTCCTCATGCAAGCATAGAAAGAGGAATGAAAGGACAAATACAAGTCCAAAGTTCGGGAGGAAGAATCGTTACCCTAGACGCGTTCTTTTTCGCCATAGATCCGAGATTCTACACGGAGAGAAACGACCGCACCGGGCTGCACTCTCCAAATCTGGAAACGGCTCGCGAAACAGAGCTCCGGAGCTCCGTCAATGGCGGGATCTACCTTCTTCTTCCTTGGCTCCTCCTTCTTTCTCTAGGGTTTGGAGAGAGAATGGCTTAGAGAATATGAGGGTTTAACCCCCTCTCATCAGCCCTAAAGGTCTCCCGCAACTAAACCTAGCCGTTGGATCAATTTCCAAAAGATTTGGACGGTCCGATCTTCTTCTCCGCTCAAAATCGCGGAACAGAATAAACAGGGCGCACGATCGCTGGCGCACGATCACTGGTCGTGCGCGAAGAGGGAAATGGTCGTGCGCACTGTCCGAGACAGAACTCGATTCTCTTCTGAATTAACGCACGATCGCTGGCGCACGATCGCCGGTCGTGCGCGATGAGGCCACTGATCGTGCGCTAAGAGCAGAAAGGGAAGATTTAGCCTGCTTCAAGTGCAGCACTACCACTCCGCCTACTTCGCTGAACCACGATTTTTGGGGTGTTACAACTCCACCCCCCTTAAAAGAATTTCGTCCCGAAATTTATAAAACAGAAATAGCAAGAAATTCAGCTATAAATTACCTGAGAGAAATAGCTCGGGGTACTCCGCAAGCATCGCTTGCTCTCTCTCCCAAGAGGGCTCCTCTCGGCCGCAATTATCCCACCGGACTTTTACCATCCGAATGGACTTGTTCCGCAGCTGCTTTACTTCGGTATCTTCGATGCGTAAGAGCTTGACCTTCGTCGACAACCCACTACCAACCGGATCTTTGCCGACCGCAACGATATGAGTAGGCTCTTGCACTGCCTTCCTCAACACTGAAATGTGAAATACGTCGTGCAGACCGCTCAGCTCTGCAAATAGTGCAAGCCGATAAGCCGCATCACCAACACGCTCCACGATCTCAAACGGTCCTAAGTACCTTGGACTGAGCTTTTTCAAGAGTCGGATCCTTGATACCCCTTTGCACGGTTTGATCTTCAAGTAAACCCGGTCACCGACGGCAAACTCTAGGTTCCTATGCTTGGCATTGAAATACTTTGCTTGCCTATCCTGGGCAACCAATAGCCTTTCACGTAGTCCGGATCGTCGAAGTTGCTTCTTCAACATCCTTTCGCTTCAATAGCTTAGTATCGCCCGTTTCCGCCCAAGACAACGGCGTTCGACACTTCTTACCATAGAGGGCTTCGAAGGGAGCCATCTTTATACTGGCTTGATAGCTATTATTGTAGGCGAACTCGATCATGTAGAGATGATCTTCCCACCTCTTTCCAAAATCTAGAGCGCACATTCGGAGCATATCCTCCATAGTCCTGTTGGTTCTCTCGGTCTGTCCATCCGTTTGCGGGTGGAAGGTCGTGCTGAACTTCAATTTCGTGCCCAACAGTTCATGGATAAGCCTCCAATCTTTCGATGTGAAACGCCCGTCACGATCGCTGACGATGCTACGAGGGACACCGTGCAGTCTCACAATACTATCAACATAGAGCTTTGCTAGCTTCTCTACAGAATCATCCTTCCTGTTCGGAATGAAGTGTGATACCTTCGTCAAACGGTCCACGATCACCCAGATGGCGTCGTTTCCATGCTGCGATCTCCGCAATCCGTGCACGAAATCCATCGAAATATCATCAAACTTCCATTCCGGAATCGGCAAGGACTTCAGAAACCCACCGGGACGTTGACATTCCGCTTTCACCAACGCGCAAGTATGACACTTGGCCACGTAAAGGGCAATGTCTTTCTTCATACCCGGCCACCAGAAAAGCTTCTTCATATCCATAAACATTTTAGTGCTCCCCGGGTGGATTGAGTACTTGGTATGATGAGCCTCGTACATCAACTCCGCCCGTAGAGTGCCAATGTTTGGGATGCACAACCTTTCCTGTTTCCACATAAGGTCGTCTTCGAAGGAGAAATCAGTGTTTAACCCCTCAACGGTTTCCGCCTTATAGCGTTTCATGCTCTCGTCCAGCTCCAATGCTTGTCGGACTCGGTCGGCAAGGTCGTATTGAACCTCCGTCCAGTTCAAGCATGCTGAAGTAGACGTTCTCCTATCAATGCAAATGATCTCCATTTCTTCCAGCTCGCGGATTAGACGCTCATCGTGCATCAAAATCCAATTTGCTTGAGCGGGAGCCCGACGACTCAGCGCGTTCGCTACTACATTTCCCTTACCGGGAGTATAATTGATGTCGAAGGTGTAGTCCCCAAGGAACTCCATCCACCTCCTTTGACGCATATTCAACTCCCTTTGATCCAGCAAGTACTTGAGGCTCTTGTGGTCGGTAAAGATATCGATCTTCACGCCATATAAATAATGCCTCCAAAGCTTAAGAGCAAATACCACGGCCGCTAGCTCCAAATCATGGACCGGGTAATTCCTCTCATGAACCTTCAGTTGCCGGGAGTCGTAGGCAATTACCTTCCCGAACTGCACTAGGACACAACCCAAACCACTTCCTGAGGCGTCGCTATAAATTTCGTAGCCTTCCGTACCTTGTGGCGAGCATAGAATGGGCGCTGTGGTCAGACGTCTCTTCAGTTCTTCAAAAGCTCGTGCGCACTCGGGCGACCAAACGAACTTATGATCCTTCCTAGTCAGTTTTGTGAGAGGAAGTGCGATCCTCGAGAAGTTTTCCACAAAGCGCCTATAATAGCCGGCAAGTCCTAAGAAACTTCGGACTTCCGCTACGTTTTTCAACAAAGGCCACGCTCGGATCGCTTCTATCTTCGACGGATCTACCGCAATTCCATCTCCACTAACGACGTGACCAAGGAATGCTACTGACGGTAGCCAAAACTCGCACTTGGAGAACTTGGCATAGAGCTGACTCCTCCTCAAGGTGCTCAGAACGGCGTGCAGATGCCCTACATGCTCCTCTTCCGATTGAGAGTATAACAAAATGTCGTCGATAAAGACGATCACAAATTGATCCAAATACTCACGGAACGTCCTGTTCATTAAGTCCATGAATACCGACGGTGCATTGGACAGACCGAACGGCATCACCGTGAACTCATAGTGCCCAAAGCGGGTACTGAACGCTGTTTTTGGAATGTCACATTCCCTTATCCGCGGTTGGTAATAGCCGGACCTTAGGTCCAGCTTGGAGTAAACCGTCGACCCCACCAATTGGTCGAATAGATCATCGATTCTTGGAATCGGATATCGGTTCTTCTCGGTCAACTTGTTTAGCTCTCGATAATCAATACATAGACGCAAGCTCCCGTCCTTCTTTTTCACAAAGAGGACCGGTGCACTCCAAGGCGATGAACTTGGACGTACGTAGCCTTGCTCTAGCAGCTCTTGCAATTAAACCTTCAGCTCTGCCAATTCCTTTGGCGCTATCCGGTACGGTGAGCGGGCCACAGGTTTGGCACCTGGCACCAACTCGATACAGAAATCGATCTCCCGCTGAGGCGGAGCCCCAGGGAGTTCGTTAGGAAACACGTCGGCGTACTCCGCTACAACTGGGACATCACATAACCTGGGCATTGGCTCTGAAGTCTCCAACAAGGTGAAGAACAACTCGGCGCCTTTTCTCACCGCCTTAACCACCTGGAGAGCAGACATCAGCGTCTTGCTCGCTCCTCGCATACCGGCGAACATGGTTTCTCCTTCGGTGTCCCTTCCCAGAGTGATCTCCTTTGTATTGCAATCTATGCATGCCCGCTGCTCCGAGAGCCAGTCCATGCCGAAGATCACATCAAATTCAGCTAACGGTAATAACGACGCTTCCAAGTCGAAATCCTGACTTCCGATCCGCACCTTCACACGGCTCTTCCTATCTGCACTCATTCGAGATCCATTGGGTAACACTACTTCCAATCTATCCTCTACGAAGGTAGACGGCACTCCGATTCGCACAACGAAGTCCTCGGACAGAAAAGAGTGCGATGCACCCGTATCAAATAGAGCTCTCGCCGGATAGTTGAAAATTAGGACGAAACCTAATTGCACACAAATAAAGCATATAGTCGTACCACAGTATGAATTATATATATAGCTGAAAAAGCTAACTTCTAATTCGTACCTGTGACGACATCAGTTTGTCGTATAGCTTCTTGTTGGCCAAGCGAATAGACTCTCGGCTGAGTCGGAATGTGCTGGGAAGCCGAAGACTCCGCAGCTTTACCCTTTTCGGCAGCACGAGCATAATCCACCGCTCGATTACCAGCCTTCGGGGGACCACTTCGACACACCGCAGCTTTGTGTCCCACCTTCCCGCAGGTGAAACACGTAATAGGAGTCCGCGCGGTCGTGGCTCCCGAAACATTTGAAGGAGCTGGTTCCGCCTGTTTGAACTTCCTTTTGTTCCTTCTGAAATCCGACTTGGACTGAGAGGCCGGCGCATGAAACTCAGGTTTCTTTACAACACCCCTTGCTTGTACCCTCTTCATGTCCAACTCCAAAGATCTGGCAGTTTGCACCATCACTTGGAAGCCAAACGTCATAGGGCCTGCAAGGAGCAGCCTCAACTCGTCCCGAAGCCCTTCATAGAACTTATTTGTCTTTGCCTCCTCATCCTCCACCAAGGACCCCGCATAGCGACTCAGTCTGGTAAACTCATGCAAGTAATCGTCAACGGAGTGATCACCTTGTGTCAACCTCAAGAACTGGTTTTGTAACGCAATGCGCTGGGCAGAGGGGATAAACCTTTGGAGGAATGACTTTGAAAACTCAGCCATTGTGATTTCAGTAATATCTCTACCGCAGAACTTATGCAGCTCCTGCTCTTCCCACCACAGCACAGCCTCTCCATCAAGAAGGAAAGTGGCTAAGGTGACCATCATGGCTTCGTCCGTCGCTGTCGCCCTCAGAGTTCTTCTAACTCTTGACAACCAGTCTTCTGCCTCCGTTGGGGACTCAGATCCCGAGAAGGTAGGAGGGTTAAAGCTCAGGAAATGCTTTAATTGCTGGTCACGCGCTCGCCCCGCAACTACTTGCGCAACTTGAGGTTCCACCCTCGGCGCTACCGCAGGTTCTACTGCAGCTACAGGCACAGGGGCCTCCACCCTTGGTTCCGCCGCAGGTTCCACTGCAGCAACAGCCTCAGGGGCCACATCCGGAGTAGGAGTAGCAGGCTGGACCAGCCTTTGGGGTTGAGCGTTGATCATCGCGAAGACCGCTTCTGCGACTAATTTGATCATTTCAGCAGAAGGAGTGGTCGCTGGCACTTCAGCCGACCCACTACTTTCAGTGGTGTTACGGGGTCGAGACTGCCCCGCAGCACTTCTAGTCACCTATAATCATGCAAAGCACAATTTAGTGACCCAAAACATATCAAACATCAATCATGGAACGCTCAGGTTCCGCAAACAAGTAAGTTTTCTTTTCATTCCTAAGTGGACATTCTTATTAGTTTTTGTCGTTTTAGGTGAATGCACAACCTGTGCGCACCACCCCTTAAAAGGAATTCGTCCCGAATTCGCTGAACTACGGATCGACGCCTTAAGTCCGATACCAAATTGTAACATCCTGCCAGTACGAAGAGTATAACAGCAGGTCCGGCCGGGACCCCACGCCATACAAACCACACTAGCTAGGAGTTAAAAGGTGATAACCAGAAAAGTAACAACTAAACGAGAGTACAAAACGTAAGCGGAAGCATTAATTAAACCATTCAAATAGAACTGTCCACTATCATAGGAATGTATCCTGAATAAGAGTTACGGCCTTAAGGCCTTACATTCATCCAATGCACAAAACTCCATAAGCATACATCGGCACGCAGGCCGGCCATACATGAATAACAGGAAAAGGGCTGGCCTTCGAGGGCCAACATTGCAAAGGGTCATCGCCCGCTATTTCCCGCTAGGCTCACCTGCACCTGCATAAGAACATTCCACCAAGCGGTGACAAACAAAGTAACGGTCAGCACAGCTGACCAAATTATAACGACCCCACCCCTTTTCCGGGGTGGCGGAGCTTCTACCCTGCAAGCAAGCCATACTAGCACAAGTACTAAATATAAAGAAAGTGCAAACTACACAAGGTGAGGTTTCAAGCACAATCAATCTTCTAGGTTGAGCATCAAAAGAGAGGGGAACCTAGGTATGCACATGATGTTGGTTGGGTTCACCCGAAGGTTCCCCACAACCGCCTAAGCAATCGCATGAGGCTAATCATAACATCCATTTCACAAAACACTCCACCGTAAGGGCCACAACCTTGGGTGGAAACAAGAGCTTTTGGTCGGTCTAGGTATGACACCTTCCACGACCTCTCCCATGATCACACGGCTTTCCTGAGGAAGGGACCTCTTACCGATCTGCATGGAAACGGGTTCGGTTTAGCTTTGCCCGTGCTCTAATCGTCGCGATCTATCGCACGACGCGGGTACGGCTTCGCCTCGGCCCGTAAGGGTTTAGCACTTTCAAGTGCTACACTAATTATACGCTATGCACCTAACCCCTTCACAAGGATCTAGGTTTCACGAATACTCAACAAGGGAGGTGCAATACGCTCCACATCAATTTCGTGGTGAAGGTTTGCCTTCAACCAATCTCAAAGCATGGGGCTTTCGTTAGCATCTTCACAAGACGCCTATACTTATTTCCCGCACTGCTATAGATGATTTCACGGAGTCATTCTCCGGCACGCATTCTAGGCCTAACCTAAATGCAACGTCGCAAATCAAGCATCACCGATTCGGGCTCACGGCCACGAATAGGCTTCACACAAAATACCTAAATCCGCACGACTACCGGATTTTCTACATGCAATAATGCCGGGGACGGACACAATCTACCCGGAGTTCCGAAGAACTTGAGGAAATCCTACACTTCACCCATTTGGTGAAAGGGATTCCTCATGCAAGCATAGAAAGAGGAATGAAAGGACAAATACAAGTCCAAAGTTCGGGAGGAAGAATCGTTACCCTAGACGCGTTCTTTTTCGCCATAGATCCGAGATTCTACACGGAGAGAAACGACCGCACCGGGCTGCACTCTCCAAATCTGGAAACGGCTCGCGAAACGGAGCTCCGGAGCTCCGTCAATGGCGGGATCTACCTTCTTCTTCCTTGACTCCTCCTTCTTTCTCTAGGGTTTGGAGAGAGAATGGCTTAGAGAATATGAGGGTTTAACCCCCTCTCATCAGCCCTAAAGGTCTCCCGCAACTAAACCTAGCCGTTGGATCAATTTCCAAAAGATTTGGACGGTCCAATCTTCTTCTCCGCTCAAAATCGCGGAACAGAATAAACAGGGCGCACGATCGCTGGGGCACGATCACTGGTCGTGCGCGAAGAGGGAAATGGTCGTGCGCACTGTCCGAGACAGAACTCGATTCTCTTCTGAATTAACGCACGATCGCTGGCGCACGATCGCCGGTCGTGCGCGATGAGGCCACTGATCGTGCGCTAAGAGCAGAAAGGGAAGATTTAGCCTGCTTCAAGTGCAGCACTACCACTCCGCCTACTTCGCTGAACCACGATTTTTGGGGTGTTACATTCTGAGCGCGCGGTAAGCACGGAGGTGGTCTGAGCGCATTATGAACTTCGAGGCGTTCTGCGCGCGTTGTGAGCCCGAAGGCGTTCTGAGCGCGCGGTGAGCGCGAAGGTGTTCTGAGCGCGCAGTGAGGGCGGAGGCATTCTGCGCGCGTCGTGAGCCTGAAGGCGTTCTGAGGGTGTCGTGAGCGCGTATGCGTTCTAAGCGCGCGGTGAACACGGAGGCGTAGCCTAGACGATACTGGGGAGGTGCGGCCTCACCGCATTCCAAGGGGATACGACCGCGACCATACCTAAAGGGGGCACGAATTTGGTCGTATCCCAAGGGGGGATGCAGCCCTGCAACACCCCATGGGGGTTGCAGAATTGGCCGCACCCCCACATGGGGGGAGGTGCGGCCTCCAAAAAAGGGGGAGGGGTGCGGCCTTGGCCGCACCGCGGTGGTGCCGCCCGATTGACATGGCGGTCGTTGCGCGGTGGTTATTGCGCGACAATTTTGCTACCTTTACACAAAATGTGATGGCTGCTTGTGATTTCAACATGTGTTTCACGTTCGTTATGCCAGGTTGGGAAGGCTCTGCGCATGATAGCCGCATTATCAATTATGCGCTTCGGGATCCCCGTTACAAATTTCTGCATCCACCACCGGGTAATAAAAATTCTATTCTTTGTTTTTATACTTCTCACCTTTGAAGCATAACAATTTTGCTCTTGTTTTTCAGGAAAATATTACTTGGTGGATTTTGGGTATCCGCTATAAAGGGGATACTTGAAACCATATCCAGAGACGCATTACCATCTTTCGAACTTTGCTCGTGGCGGTCGTGCACCGGAAGGACGCCGAGAGATATTCAATCACGCGCACTCATCCCTTAGAAGTGTCATTGAAAGATCATTCAACATTTGGAAGAAGAAGTGGACCATATTGCGTGATATGCCGAGATATAGTTTCGCCAAACAAAGCGATATTGTGATGGCGACTATGGCGCTGCATAATTTTATTCGGCGGCACCCGTCCCGAAGGGATATTGATTTCAATGACTTCGAGCAGTGAGGTGGTGATGAGGGTGTGAGCACACAAGGGCATCAAGTAGTTTGTCCTGATACAGCAGACAGAGTAGATGAGATGATCACGTTGCATGAAAGTATAGCGCAACAGTTGTAAACTTCTAAATCTTAGATGGTGAGAAGAATTGTTGGTATTTTTATCTATTGTAGTAACTATTATCAAGATTGTGTATTTTGTGTGTCGAATTTTTTTTTATCAAAAACTCCGTTTTGTTTCCAAACAAAATTTTCAAAATTCTATTTCAATAAGCACTAAAAACTTCATTTTACTCAAACAGTTTTTTTAACAAAACTTCATTTCTCAGAAACAACTCTATTTCAAAACTTCATTTCTGATCAACAGCTTTTCATCAACAACAACCGAACCAAATACACCCTTAATTGATCTCCGCGGAGATCAACGGATGGTCCAGGACCCAAATGGTCGGGACCCGGATGTAATAATCCCTAGAGTTCCGAAGGTTAAGGGGCGGGTGCAGAGAGAGAGAGAGAGAGAGAGAGAGAGAGAGAGAGAGAGGAGGAGGAGGAGGAGAGGAGAGAGACAGATCGGCAAGCGACAGGGAGCCGGCAAGCGGCCGGACGCGCAGGAATTGGGGAAGTCGCCGGTTAGCGCCGTGCTGCGAGGAGCTTGATCGGGAAGAGGTTTGATACCCTAGTTCATGCTTCCTTCCTCCTCACCTCCTCCTCTTCCCCTCTTCAATTATGATGAAGACAGGGCTTGTATCCCCTCATCCTTTCATCATCATCATTACTCAATTGCCGATGACCTTCTTTTAGATTCATGGTCTATGGGAGACCGGCATGTACTTCCCGGTATTAGTGATGAGACATCCTTCATAGCATTCCTTCATAGATAACTATGACGCTGGAGCTAAAAAAGTTGTTATATAATGTCTTGCTAACATGTTCTTCTAGTAATGATATTGCATTTCACCCTTCTTGCTGTTTATACCTTTATGAATATATTTGATAGATACTGCTTATCAATGTCATGTTATTCTATTATTAGATTATTGGTAAATTTTCCAAGTCACTCTGTTTGCTGGGATGATACTAAAATCTTCTTGCCCTGGTAGGCAGATTATGACAACTGGTATCAGACACAAGGGTTTCATGTGCTAGGAAATTTTCTTGGGATAGAATCATGCCTTATAAATTAAGATATGGTTATGTAGGCGTTTTTTTAGTAGATGATAAGTTTTAAGATCTATATATGTATATCGTCAATGTGAAGTTATGGGAATTATTAGATATGTGTGTGATTGATGATCTTATTATGATTAAATATTTATTTGTAAATGAATATATTAGGTATCATGTTTATTTAAAGGATTCATCTTTGGTCTGTTGTGGTTTTTATCTTATATGGATTGATATATGTGTGTATTGCATACCTTAGCTTATGCAGGGTTTGGGAGGCTTACGCGTTGGGCATGCCTTGGCTCGCCATGAATTGTCTCATCATTTTTATGAGTTCAACTACTATGACGCGGACCATTACCATAACAATGGAGGTTATTTGGGGTATCAAGGGAGGTTAGCCCGCTTGGGGGCATGATTAGCTGATTGGGATCGATCCAATCTGAGAAGGTTCACTAGGATAGCGAAACTGGGAGAGGAGGCCTCAACTATGATAAGGATGGTGTACTTTGATGGTTCACTAGTAGAAAAAGCGAGACATCCTTGCGAATATAGAAGATGTCGTTGCAGTGGAGGTGCATGTGGGTCATCATCATAGGAAGAGGAAGTGTACGGGATCACTGCAGTGGTTTTTGCTGCTGGGAAGGAAGGATTTTCACAATCTATGCAGAGAAGGGAGAAGGTTGCTCAGAATGGAGGGGGTTCTGGATGTCTTGAATGCGTGGATGTTGTGGAAGGAAGAGCACACATAATCGATCGTGGGCACCTAAGGCTCGGCGCTGCTTGTAGAGGATTATAGATGAATTTCACTGTAGCTTCTAAGGTTTTGACACTGATGCTGGATGTTGTTGATTCGTGGAGATGGCATCATTAGCATAGTGGCAGTCATCATTCCCAAAGGAGAAGATACATGGGACCTGCAACTTTGGGAAAAATAGATCCGTGGTCGGCTCTGCGAGAATGTTTGTGGAAACTGAACCTGAAGTTGTTACAGGATTTCGTCGCTTCTAAACTATGAACAATTAGTGTGAATTGATAATATTGATCGGCGGTTGACTGTATATGTATCGCTTGAAACTGATATCAAATTGTTATGATCCAAAAATCATAACGATACAAGGAGCATTGCCCTAGCTGCCAGAGACGGGAAGTTGAGGGGAGAGCTACCAAATATTTCTGTGTTGGCTTTGGAGAGGAAGAGGAGAAACTAATAGGGAATATAATAATTTCTTGCTAGCCATTCTCATGCTCTAAGGTCCCTTTAAATACACCTCGGCATCACCTTTTTGCATATTAGACCACACACCATTGGATTATTACCAAAATACTCAAATATAATAAAAATGACACATAATGAAAACTCTTAATTAACCCTTACGGACACTTAATCACGACTCATAATTAGTTAAACATGAGCACGATTCATAATAAAGGACACCTTAACACCGGCCCAAGGTGCACAATGTGTCTTTGCAATATAGCTTTATTGATTAAAGTTCATAAACAGAGAACTAAACTTGTATCACATTTATTTTGTTTTTGGAGTAGTTTTTTTAGTTAAGTAATGGTATTCCATCTAGCATGGTTTGTGAATTGAGATACTTTTGGTTATTTCATTTACAACTTTGTATTTATTTAGTAGGTTGTATATTCGTTTATTATATTTTTTTTATCTTTTCTTTTGTACCCGTTCGTTTTGTAGAGATCTGAATGCATACCTAAAACTAATATTGAGTAAAGTATATATTGTTATTCATGGTTTTTTCTTGTAATGTGCAATCTGCAGAGCATACAGAATCTGAAAGGCTTTCATTTTCCCAAATAATTTGGAGGAGTATAATGATAGTAGTGATGATAGTCACCTGCAGAAGATATGAAGTGATGTAGCCTTTATTCAATATTTGTCCATGGAGGAGGAGGATGAAGACAAAATCTTGCTGAATAGTTTGGGTGTCACATCAGTGGCCCCTGAAGATATTGAGCATAAAATATTTTTGCAGGTAATGTTTTTTCCTCAATATGCCCCTTCATGCTGTTGATGATTTGTATTACTCGAATTTGTTGTAAATTACTGGTTGTATCATTAACGTCAACTGTTTATATAAAGCTTGTGAGATCATGTAAACTTTTGAGACAGTTGAACTTAAAGCATGTACTTGCATCAAATATATTTGGCATTTCCTTGATATACTTTTAACTTTTCATGTTTTGAAATCATGTCAGAATTTTATATATACTAGTGACAGACTGACAGTGCACGGGGCCTTCGTGCGGCAATGTTCGTCGGGCGGCAACGTTTGGCGGGTTGCGCCCGCATCTAAGGAAATGCATGATGTACTTAGGCATTAGTGAGATTATGACTAAGGATAGGGCGCGCGACAAAGGATCGATATAGCCGACCCCACTATGGTGGGATAAAGGCACGAGTGTTGTATTTTTTATGTTTAATATTTTGACCGACATTTAAATACAAAAGTGTGTAATATAGTTAAAACACTGTAAGAGTGAAATAGAGCAGTAACTGTTTATATAATGATAAAATGTGCAATAAGCATCATTGAATGATAAACAATAATGATGAACCAAAATTAGATTTATATCTTAGCTTTTACAGTATACGATTTTTTCTGATTTTGATAATGCTATATTTGAAAAATTAACATTCGAGTTAAGAGTTAGTACAATACCAATCATCATTTTTTGAAGGACTCTTATGTTCACAATCAATTCAATACAGTTAAACTCCAGTGAAGAGGAATGATATTTTCATTTTGAATGCAGTTCAATGGAGTTCCTTCTCATTTTAAGAACATAAATAAGATATTAAAGATTGTACTAAACAATTTGATCCAATGGATTACATTAATATGAGTAAGACTGTCAAACAAATTAAAAACATGGCAAGCTATAAATTCAATAGGGTAAATTCAGATTTAAAAGTGACAAAAAACATGGGACAAATTAAAAACAGGGCAAGCCATAAGTTGTGACATCATTAAGAAATCAAATGAATTTAATAAATCAATTCTTACGTTCTAAGGGCTGAGAGTTGTCATCTGGGAGTTGATATTTCGAAGTTGAGAGTTGTAAAAAAAACAACCTAAGAATCACTTTTAAACCTAAAATATTTTATCAGCTCCCTGCGCCTACAAATGTCTTCAATTTCACATGTATGAAATATTATCATCAAGAGCAAACTATTTAACTATTCATAATTGAGAGTGAAGATATTGAAAAATTTCAGGACCTTGGAAATAACACAATTTAATAGAAACGGTGTTTAAATAGGTAATACCAGAAAAATTGAGCCCAAGTGATTTTAATGTTGTCCATGCTTCAAGTTCATTATGGCGAGAGCACGGAATTGAAATAAAATATATATGCTAGAGGAGGAAGATTTGGGAGCAGATCTTTGGAAGGCGAAAGCTATGGTCCAAAAGACTTAAAAATAACCTAGACATGATATTTAAAAAAAACTTTGAAGTCCGGACAAAGAACAACATAGCTAATAGAATAAAATCCTAGAACCAGATGTTTCCATGAGACTATGTTTCTCTTAAGCATTGTATCAAGCAGTCGCCGTGCACCACAAATGCATTCTCAAAACATCAAAATAAACAAAAAAGAAAAAGGAAAGTAATAAAAATTTCCAAGAAAGATCTAATGAGTACCTAAGAAGTAAGGAGAGGCAACTGATTGATGTTTCTAGTGTGGAGCTGTCAAAGGGAGGTCAACTGAAAAGCAGGAAAAAAAGAAAAAACCAAACATATAGGTGGAGATATGTTGTTCTTTGTCCGATCATATGCTAAGAAGTAAGGAGAGGCAACTGATCGATGCTTACATATAGGTGGAGATATGAGAAAGTCCAAGAAACGGCAACATCAGCAATATTAGCTATTTCAGCACCTTCAGTGACCGCACAACAATTGCGGCGACTGAGAGATCAGGTAATGAACTCGCAAACTGCACAGCTTCAGTAGCTTCAGGTGTTTAAATGAGGAAGAATGCACCGGTCGACCCTAGGAAGAAGAAGAGTGGGAGAAGAAAAGTCAGGACCTTGCATCGGTGACTGATCACTTTTTTTTCGCATAGAAACCGAGAAAGACCTGATGTTTGTTTTGGCGGGATGAGCAGAATACCTAAAATCTCCTTAATATTTGAAATCTTAAGTAAGCATGGAAGGGTACATATAGAAGACCGAATGTTACACCACCATGGGGGTTTAGAGTTCCCTTATAGTATAAAGATATTTATTTTTTTCCTTTGGATTTAAACAAATATGATTCTAACAATGGAATTGCATTTTGAGGGCCTCCTTGTTCATGTTATATTCAGTTTCAAGTCCTCTAAGCTTGGAAATATTTCCTTGATGTTGAGATTCGTTTATGTGGTTGATTGCTTATCTGGTTATTTAAGGATCTTCACATTTGTAGTTTATGTTTCTTTATATATCTCATGGTATATGCAACAATAACCTCAAGTATTTCATCATTATTTGACTATTTTATCTCATATGAATCATATGATAGCACTGTGATCTATTTAGCAGATATTTCAGAGGACTTCATTATATTTAATTCAAAACTCTTTCTTACTGATATAGCTGTTTTCTTATTTTTCGCAAAAAGAAACATTTCTAACAAAATTTAGTAAAAATTTGCACTTTAATGCTGTGCATTAAGGTGGTGATTTTTCGGAAGAAATATGTATGGACCTCTTATGGGCTTCGTGTCCGATTATTATGTTGTTGTCTTAGGGTTGTATAATGCCGTCTTTCATTAGGTGTATCTTATTATGATGTGTCTTTATTTATCGTTTATGTCCGAGTCCAAGTGTTGGCGGATTAATTACATTTATGCCCCATGTATCTTCTATGTAAAGGACCCCTTGGGTCTTTTACTGATAAGCAAGAAGTATTCTCTTTTCTTTGTCCCCTTTGATGAGATTGTTGTATCTCTCTCCTCCCGAGCACACCCCGCCTAGGCACCCGCGGTTCTGGCTCGACAATACCCTCCATCGACATCATCCCCGCCTCCGGCCTCTCCTCCGGCAATGTTACCGAAATTACGGGAGAAGCCCGCAACAACTTGGTATTAGAGCTATTCGGTCCTCCTCATCACTTTTGCATCCAACCACTGAGTCTCAGCCACAACATCCATCCCATCCCCGCCTCGCTGATCTGCAACTGAAACCTCACGGGCTTGACTCCTGCGCATCCTTCTTCGTCATGGTCGCCCCTGTCCCAGTTTAGGACGTGAAGCCCTGCATCTACCCTCTGTTTACTTGACGCCGCACAACGACGACTTCATCTTTCTCACGGTAAGCCAGCCCAAACCGTGAGCTCTGCACTGTCGACGTCGCAAACCCAACGAGATCCCATCGCAGCAGTCCACACTCGTGTAATACCTAACATTCTCATTTTCAACATGTGTCGTCACCATCGTTCGTGAGCTTCCGGGCGCTCGAATCAATCGATAGGCTCCGTCAATTTCGCCGATCTTGTCTGTCGCTGGATTTGATGCCCAGTCAATCTCCCAGAGCCAACTTCTCCGCCTGCCAACCTGTTATCTCGAGGCCATCAAAAGACAGCCATGTTAGGCCGTGATTTTTTCTTTCTTCTTCAGTCGATATTAAGCCTCATGTTATTGGGTTTTTTTTAGTTTATGGAACACTCCGATTTGGGGAGTTTTATTCGCGTCAATATAGTGAAGGTCGCGGTTCACGTGGCACACCAAATTCGAGCACGTCAGTTCCGCTCGTCCTTCCAGAAACAAGCCGACCTGTAACTCGCTTCATTTCTTACTCCTCACACAACATGGGTGACTCGTCCAATCAGCTGAGCCAACTTCTGACCATGATGCAAGCCCTTATGGACCATCAAATTGTCGCCGAGGAATGTCATCATGAGACCATTGCGTCCTCTCCAAGCGCCTCGATGATTTTGCTTCCGTTCTGCCAGTCTCCACAACTCCCGCACCAGAGCAAGCTTGCAACAGTCATGCGCCTCCACCGCTCCTCCCTCGACCTGATCCTCCGACCATGATACCACTCTGATGTCAACATCGTGCATGGTTCCACTAAGTTGGCATTCCCAACTTATGATGGTAGGGATGATCCCTTAGGCTGGCTCACCAGATGCGAGCAATTTTTCATCCATCTGCAGCACCAGTGAGTTAGTGACATGATGGATAAGTATGACCTCCTTCCACATGTTTGATATCGCTCAATTATGGTTCGCCCGTTTGCAGACCGACAATCCCGGTATGCTCTGGCGCGACTTTAAGCGAGCATGCAACCTTCGCTTTGGCCCACCGATCGACGGTAACCCCCTTGGGACCCTCACAACACGATACCCCCTGAGATGCAGGTCGCCATCTTCACAGTCGTGCTTCACGATCGACTGCGCTTAGATGTCAAATTCGAGGCTCCCAGGGACTTGGTGACTGCTATGAGTTTAGCCAGATTGTGCGCCTGTTGACTTCAGTTGGCTCAGGAAGCCTACTTCACCATAGACAGGGACTCATGAGGGGCGTGCCGAGGGCACCCAAACCCTACAGATCCGTCGACTATCTCGTGCAGAAATGTCTGACCGGCACGCACAAGGGTTATGTTATAACTGTGATGAGCAGTATACTCGCGGACACCAATGCAAAAGATGGAAGACTGATAATGAGGGCATCGGGTGACGATTGACATCGTCACTCATCTCTCTTGAGCTTGATGACAAGCTCTTTTTGCACAATGGGAGAGATGGTATGGGCTTCGTGCCCGGTTAGGCGGTTATTATGTTGTTGTCTTAGGGTTGTTTTATGTCGTCTTTCATTAGGTGTGTCTTATTATGGTGTGTCTTTATTTATCGTTTATGTCGTAGTCCAAGTGTTGGGGGCTTAATTACGTTTATGCCCCTTGTATCTTCTATTTAAAAGACCCCTTGGGTCTTGTAATGGCAAGCAAGAAGTATTTTCTTTTCTTTGTCCCCTTTGATGAGATTGCGGTAGCTCTCTCCTCCCGAGCACACTCTGCCTAGGTAGCCGCGGTTCCGGCTCCACAATACCCTCTGCCGCCGTCATCCTCGCCTCTGGCCTCTCCTCCGGCGACGCCACCGAAATTATGGGAGAAGCCCCTATGAGGACCATGGCTAATTATATGAATTATTTGTCTGTGTTAAATGAATTATTTTGGAAGATTATTTATATAAAAAAGGGGAGACTTTACTGGAAGATTATTTATACGTACCATGTGTTAAATGGAGTTTGCTTACTGGAAACCCTTATTCCGTGCCATTGCAAAAAAAAATTTGAAGTGTGTAAATTGTACTGATTTTCAGTCTAGCATGTTACATTAACAAATTTTGATGCATTTATTTGCATGTGATGGAAGGATTATCCATCTGCAGTATTTGGATAATTGGACTTAAAAAATGTTTACCTCAGGTTTTGTAAGTTTTTTCTTAGTATCTTCTGCTCTAAAAATATTATTAGAAATATTGATCATTAAGTTTCAAATAATATGGTTTTCTCTTATGCTACAATTTTTTAGGCTCTCAAAATTTGTATCATTACAATAATCAATTAAGTTTTATCCATGAAAATTTAGTGCACATGTGATTTTATATTATTGAAATAAGGTAAAAAAAATCATCTAAATTTTTTTCATATGATTTTTATTTAACTTGATATGGCTTGAATAGCTGAAGCTAGTAAAATATGTATGGTAAATTAGTGACTCAACAGAATATTTTTCAGCCATTATAAGTTCATCGAGATGAACATTCAATTAGTATGTTTTGGTACTAGTTATGAAGATGCTTACTAAAGAAGAAAAAAACTTCAATAAGAGCATGTCATTTGCAAATGATGTAGTTTGTATAAGTGAGATGACTTTAAGGTAAATGAGAAGTGAGAGTAGCTAAGGAGAAGTTTAGATGAAATGAATTTGTTACTATTAGTTGAACAAAATTTGAGTGCATAAATGAAAATTTAGTGGATTTGAAATTTGTAATAATTGTCCTTATTGCTGGATGGTGGGATAAAGGCTCGAGTGTTGTTGTTGTCCTTATTGATGGAGATTCATTGTTACTAAGGTGTCATTGTTGTAAATTCTGTGGATTTATCATTTAGGAATATAGTTGAGTACATATTTCAGAGTTAAATTGTGTTGTTAATTGCATATTTGTCTCATTCGTATGGTGAGATTATTGAATATTTTGGAAATCTAAATGTAGATTGATGCAATCCTTTATTTCCTAAGATGCTCTAATGCATGTTTTCATACCAAATTCATGCAAATTTACTTGCAATTGTCTCACTCATAACGTAAATCAATTCAAACGAGAAAAATAATAAAGTAATTAGTTAAGCTGTCGATAAAATAATCAGATACCGGAAGGAAATTAAAAAAGGGTCCCGCTAGTTGATTAATACTTGCAAGAAAAAAAATCATTCTCTCAATCCTAGGGTAATTGGAACAATCTCACCAAGGATGGAAATCTTAACAATGAACAAAACATGGAATAATCTCATCAAGGATGGAAATCTGAACAATGAACAAAACATGGAATAATCTCATCAAGGATGGAAATCTATACAATGAACACTTTAAAAAGTACAATGAAAAACGAAACTCAAACAAAAGATTGATCAATCATTTACTGCGGAACTTGTGAGAATGACTTGCAGAAAATAAAACTAACATCGTATGTGGAGCTAAATAGATCGAGGGAGAGCTTGATGCATACCTTTGGTTATGTTCATTATAACATAGATCTCAAGTGTGTGCATCACAAAACACCTCTGCATCACAAAACAAGATTTGTACCTCCTCTAATTACATCACATTTGTTCTTCTGGTTCTTTTTATAGATAATTATTACCTACTATAATTATGTTAGGGATACCACATATATGCTCATTTGTTCTTCCCGGTGTTTTCTTCCAAAATTATGATCACCTTTACTTTTAGCCTATGCATAGTTGTTTTTTGAAATTACTACTATTGATTTGGTTTTGTTGAAGGCTGGAACTGATGATAAAAGTGACTCTGCTGAGAGCTCTGGGGGGCATGACCATACGAAAGATCATGGAATTACTGATCCACCATCTACAAATTGTGTCAAGCTCTATAGCAAATTGCATGCGGTTGAAGTTGAAATAAATGCTGTTGCTTCTAGTATTACTGAGGAGAAGAGCGATATTGTTGGGAAAATTCGGGATGACGAGAAGAATAATGTTGATCATGTCCAGGTTACTCCGGATGGATTGTCTCTTCAGCAGGCATTAGCAAAAGATCGTCTAAGAAGTCTTCGGAGGACGAAAGCGCAACTACAAAAAGAAATTTCTCATTTTGAAGAGCAGGCGTCTGCCAGCGGCATTGTACATGAGGAATTGCATGACAGGTTGGTCAAAGAAGAGCGAAAATACAAGCTAAAAAGGCACGCGACAGCAGAGCAATCTAACAAGCGTTCAAAACAGCGATCAAAAGTTGTTGCTTACGATGAAGATACTGATTTCGATGCAATACTCGATGCAGCATCTGCTGGCTTTGTCGAAACAGTAAGTTTTTTATTTCCAAATTTTTTTACTTGTCAAAACAACAACACTCGAGCCTTTATCCCACCATAGTGGGGTCGGCTATATGGATCATTTGTCTCCATTGCACCCTATCTTTTATTTCCGATATTTTTTTTACTTGTCAAATTAAAGAAAAGTACTGCTTGCTCTTCATATATCTGAAAGGAACAGTTGAATGTTTCTTGTAATCTGGGCATAGTTGTGCTAATTATCAGCTGCTGTGATCTTAGGAAAGGGAGGAACTGATCCGAAAGGGTAAATTAACCCCGTTCCATAAAATTAAAGGTTTTGAGCGGCGTGTTGAACTTGCTGGTTCATCGAATCGTGATGGCATACTCAGAGAGGGCTCGAATGACAATTTAGCTTCGTCCAGCATCGCTAAAGCTGCTCAATCAATGAAAGATATTGAACACAATCGCCCTTCGACGAAATTACTTGGTTTAGAAGCCTTACCGGTGCTTGATCCACCCGCTTCTTCTTTTCAGAGGTTAAGAATGCCTCTCAAGTTTGCTCAAAGCACAGAAGATAACAAGAGGAAGAAACGCAAATTTGAAAAGATAAAGAGGCCTTTACCAGACAAGAAATGGAGGAAGGATGATTTACAGAACGAAGACTTATCCAATGGAAATGGTATTTCTGCTCACCTAACCTATATTTTTCTGAGCCATTATATTTACTGTTTCAACTATAGGTAGTAGCCCTCTGTAGCTTAAAACAATTTTCTTTTAAGTTACTTCACATTCATATATGGAATTGTGCAAAATGGTTTTTTTATCAGGTGGATTGCAGTAAGACAAGGGCATTCTGTTCCACACGAGTCCTTGGTATAATGTTGAGCATTATATGTTTCTAGACCCTTCTGTTTATGATCACCCTGTTTTTTGTTTAAATTTCAATCTGTTTCTGGTCGTTATTGAGATGCTTGAGAGGGTGTATAGTTGTCTAGTGGAGTTGATCACACAAAAATACATAAATACATTTTATATTAGCCTTAGTTATTAAAGGCGCAAATGGGTCTTGGAGCCTAGGCGCAAGGCTCAAGGCGCAGGCGCGCGCCTGACGAAGGCAAGACGCAGCCACATTCATTTAAAAAATAAGCATCAAACATCAGTTTATCTTCTTGATCAGATTCTTCATCTATTCTACTCATTAATCATTCATTACTATCATTTAAATCTCTTAAAAAATAGAATTAATGTCGTCACTTGCATCATATGTAAGTCTTAACACTCGATTATGTTTCTCAAATACTAAATAATGCAAAAATTATTGAGTTCTTACATTATTTATTTCTTTCTTTTGGAAAAAAAAAGTTTGCAACCAAAATCACATCCAAGCGTGCCTTTTATGCTCCAAAGACGTAAAAAAAAGGTGCACGAAGGCGCAAACCTCTGAGCCTGGTGAGTCTGGAGCCTTAGGCGCGCCTGAGGCGCGCATTTAACAACATAGATATTAGCTATAATCATTTTTGATGGTATTTGTTCTTTAGTTGAGTAAGGCAAATGATTATGATAACAATTGTTAGGAGAGTGGTGTGAGAGCAGTAGCGGTTTGAAACAGTGCGGTGGGATGGCGGTAGTGTTTGGGTAGCGGTTGCAATAAGCTTGATTTGTTCGTGTGATTGCAGTCGCTAACGCGTCGTCCCCCAAACCATCATTTTGTGGTTGAAATGCTACCCCGGACAAGCTAAACGTTGACTTTTTCCCACTGCTCATTTTCCTGCCATAGTTTTACCCCTTACTGCTCTCCACTCTCCAATTGGTAAGAGAGAGATGGGAGAGTGGTAGTAGTTTGAAACACTATCGTGGGAATACAATAGTGTTTACCGTGGCTACAAACATCATTCCCCTAAAACAGGGTTTGGGCATAAGAGCTATCTACGGAAGCCTGGTTCTTTCGGGCACTAAGCAATGGAGAATAAATATGCCAATATGCTACCCGGACAAGCCAAAGGTTGACGCATTCCCACCATTTATTTTCCTACCATAGTTTCACATTGTCACCACTCTTGCAAACAAAGGGTAAGTTCGTATGTGGTGAACATCTTTTCATGTCGCATTGTTGTTAAGACTCATTTGGTTCCTATAATTAAGAAGGTAGACACGAGCATTTCATTCAAAGTCCATGAATCTCCTCAGAACTCCCTAAACTCAAGCGGGATGATTTCAATCTAACATATAGAATAAAATTATCATTTTTCAATTTCACATATATTTACAAGCAACCAAATGAGCTCTAAGGTAAATCTGTAACAATAAAACTATACTGTGCCTAATATTTTTCTTGTTTTCTTATATCCATTGTTTCTGAGTTAACTTTTATATTTTACTTTACAGATGTGGATGCCTATTTCTCTGATAACGATACAGAAAACCAAAACGAGGCTGCCGATGATGATGAATCTTCTCATGTAGTCCTTGAAGGAGGGTTAAAGATACCTAATTCTGTATATATGAAACTTTTTGACTATCAAAAAGTAGGCGTCCAGTGGCTGTGGGAGTTGCACTGTCAAAGAGCCGGTGGTATAATAGGGGATGAAATGGGTCTCGGTAAGACTATTCAGGTCATCGCCTTCCTCGGAGCTCTCCATTCCAGCAAAATGTACAAACCTAGCATCATCGTCTGCCCTGTTACACTTCTCCGGCAATGGCAAAGGGAAGCTAATAACTGGTATCCTCATTTCAATGTGGAGATCCTGCACGATTCCGCTTACGGACCGTCTTCAGTAAGATCCGATGCCAGTGACAGCAACAGCGAGGTCTCATCGGATGGTGATAATCGAAGGAATTCCCTCATAAAATCACAGAAAAAGCGGGATCATGTGATTGATCGGATCGTGAGATCCGAATCAGCGCTTCTTCTTACCACATATGAGCAGCTACGGATTCACGGAGAAAAGCTTCTCGGAATCGAATGGGGGTATGCTGTCTTGGACGAGGGTCACCGGATTCGAAACCCTAACGCCGAAGTGACCCTGGTTTGCAAACAGCTGCAAACAGTTCACAGATTAATCATGACAGGAGCACCAGTCCAGAACAAGCTGTCTGAACTCTGGTCCCTTTTTGATTTTGTCTTTCCTGGTAAATTAGGTGTGCTGCCGATATTCGAGATGGAGTTCGCCGTGCCTATCACGGTCGGCGGGTACGCTAATGCGACCCCGCTGCAAGTCTCAACGGCTTACAGATGTGCGGTTGTTCTCCGAGACTTGATCATGCCGTATCTTCTTCGACGAATGAAAGCCGATGTGCAAGCCCAGCTTCCTAAGAAGACGGAGCATGTACTATTTTGCAGTCTGACAAACGAGCAGCGGTCTGTTTACCGAGCATTTCTTGCGAGTTCCGAGGTAGAGCAGATCTTCGATGGTAGAAAAAACTCTCTCTATGGAATAGATGTCATGAGAAAGATCTGCAATCACCCTGATCTGTTGGAAAGAGGGCATTCGCATCAGCATGCTGACTACGGGAACCCCGATCGGAGCGGAAAAATGAAAGTGGTTGCGCAAGTGCTCGATGTGTGGAAGGGGCAAGGACATCGCGTTCTTCTTTTCGCTCAAACTCAGCAAGTCCTGGACATCATCGAGAGTTTCCTAATCGGACGTGAATATAGCTACAGGAGAATGGATGGGCTAACTCCTGTAAGGCATCGAATGGCGCTTATGGATGAATTCAACAATTCCTCTGAAATTTTTGTGTTCATATTGACAACTAAAGTTGGAGGTTTGGGGACAAATCTTGTTGGTGCTGACAGGGTTATTATTTATGACCCTGACTGGAATCCATCTACAGATATACAGGTAATGGTCCTAATGGATAATATTTATTATGCTAAATGGTCATCTTAATCCAATTTTCAGTACAATTGCAACTTTTTTGTACTTTTTATTCCATTGAAAAACTAAGAGCAATTTTATAGACTAGCGGAACTGGCACGGGATCCCATGTGCGCGGTATGCAGCCGGCAATGCCAGTGCTCCGATTGCTGATACGGTTTCGTATTTTTATTAAATTTGTTATTTAGTAATTTATTACTTTATTTTTGTATATATTATTCCCCAATTTATTTTACTTTATTTCATTATATATATAGTTTACTTTATTTTACACTAAAATTACTTCTCTTATTGTATAGTATATATTTTCTCTAGAATAATTATTAAAAAGTATCATACATGTTTGCATAATTACAGAGACCTCTCATCTGTTTTTTGTACATGTTAACACTATAAATTTAGAGTGAAGGTCTTGGTAATTTTATCAAGCGAAGGGGGCATTTCTGTAATTATGCAAAGTTGGATAGGAAGTCCCAATATTTACACTCTTGCAGTGCTGCTTAGTTAAGCTGCTGAAGATCTTACATAAATTCCAATTTCTTCCAGAACTATTAAATCTCATATGAATGATCTAGATATACTCTTCTCTGTTGTTTTTGTACATCCGTCTTAAATTTTATCTGGTTAAGGGTGTGTTTGGCACTGCGGCGGCCGTGAATACGGTGGTTACGAACTGTCATACATTTGACACGACATTTTTGCTACGGGAATTTGGACAAAAACGCCACCGTCATGAAATATGTGTTTGATATGACAACGGTTATGACCACCAAGAAAAAAAATTACTTTTGACCATAAAAATGGATGGAGTTCCTTAGGTGAGATCGGACGTTCACAAACGACGGTTTGTAACCACTGCGTTCAGGACCGCCACCACCATGCCAAACGGACCCTAAGATAGTTATAGTTGCAGTAATGTTCGCACAATCTTTGTGAGCAGGCACGAGAAAGAGCTTGGCGGATTGGTCAGAAACGTGACGTAACGGTGTATAGACTGATCACACGTGGAACAATCGAGGAAAAGGTGTATCATAGGCAAATCTATAAACACTTCTTGACAAACAAGATTTTAAAGAATCCCCGACAGAGAAGATTCTTCAAGGCAAAGGATATGAAGGATCTCTTCACTCTGCAGGATGATGTCAAGGATAATGCTAGTGAAACTCTAAATATTTTTGGTCAGCTCTCCGGAGAGCTAAACCTGGAGATTAGCAGTAATCAGGACGAGCAATCATCTCCCGTTAAAGAAAGTTCGCCGGGACCTGAACGACCGGGGGACGCCGATAAAACCAACGGACCGGCAGATGAGGAGACAAACATATTGAAGTCCTTGCTTGATGCTCAAGGGATTCACGTAAGTTCACTTTTTTTTATCCACTTATATTGCTGCTAGCAAAATGTGCACGGTCCTCATTGCGTGTGCTGCGGTGACAGTACTTCTGATCATCATTCGATGTTCTCTATATAAAATTGTTATTCATCGCACATTACACAGGAGGGCACCGGCGAGGATCAGAGGTACCGTCATCACTGCATATGGGACCTGTACTATACAGTTAGTTTATTTAATTAAAATAATTGATTTATATAAGTCTCTAAGAGAATTATTTTTATTCCTAACAAAGAAAATGTTAAAAATCAATAATTTATATTATGTATATTTTTATCTCCCCATGAGAGCAAATTAAATCTGAAGACTAAAAAATATGTAATTATGTTGAAGTGATAAGTACAATATTAGGAAGAGAGAAGCAATCCAATGTAGCAGATTCTTTTAACATATGATATAGATATTTCAGTTCTTTGAAGTCTGCTTTTTTGTGTTTTTAGAGCGCATTAAATCATGACGTTATCATGAATGCACATGACGACGACAAAGCGAGGATGGAGGAGCAAGCTACCCGAGTTGCGGAAAGGGCTGCAGAGGCCTTGCGCGAGTCGAGGATGCTCAGGAGTCGCGAAAGCTTTGCGATGCCGACTTGGACGGGAAAATCGGGTTCGGCCGGCGCTCCATCAACCGTCCGCCGGAAGTTCGGAGGTGCCGTAAGCTCGCAGTTGCTCAGTTCTTCTTCGGGTCAGTTCACAGCCGGTGCTTCCTCCGGTAAGGCGCTTTCTTCAGCCGAGCTGCTGGCTCGAATACGTGGCAGGAACGAGGGAGCTGTCATCGATGCCCTCGAGCAAGATCTTGGCTCGGCATCCAATGCCCGAGCCCCGATGAACAATGCATCGTCGTCCTCGTCATCATCGAGGTTGCCGAATAGGTTCGCAATTGTGCAGCCGGAGGTGATGATTCGCCAGATCTGCACTTTCATGCAGCAGAAAGGCGGTCGGTCGGATTCAGCAAGCATAACGCAGCACTTCAAGGACAGGATACAGTCGAAAGATCTGCCACTCTTCAAGAGCCTGCTAAAGGAGATTGCGACCCTCGAGAAAGATTCAAGCGGGGCTAGATGGACTTTGAAGCCTGATTACCAATAGCAGCGGTTTTGAGCGCACATTTTTAACTTTCAGACTAACAAAACAGGAGCGAATTTCCTCCCGGAATCATGGACTTCTACTTCGGATGCTGATCACTAAATATTTCTCTATTTGTGCGCACATTTTTTGCAGTAATTCACTTGACTTCTACTTTAGAGGCTGACAGCTAAACCTTTTGCTGTTAGCATGCACGTATGTTGCCGTAATTATTTTGCTTTGATGCTTGGGGACCGACTGACCAGAGAAGCTCGTCGGTTCTGATAGATACATACGAAGAATATCATTTGCTCGAAGAGAATCACTTCTCGTGTCGATCCCGACTATGCAGGTGAGTGCAAATATTACACTTATATAAGCTCTGTTTGAGACAATGGTGGTGATGGAAAAAGTTTTATTCCCACCGCTACCACTGTTCTAGAGGTGTTTGGTTTACCAGTGGTGTGAAAAGTGTTTGTGCAAAAATGAGTTTTCGGAACTTTTTTGGAAAGCAGTGAACCCTTTCACTTTCAAAAAAATATGTAAATGTTTCCACAAACATGTGATAGAAGCATGTAAGCTCTTAGCTGTTTTTGGATTTCTGCGTTTAATCTGCTTTTTTGTTCTCTTTTGCAGAAGTTTTATCTCTGCCAGCTTTTGGATGCCTTGCCGCTTTCAAGAAACTCACTTTTCTGCTCCGTAAAGTGTGGAATTTTTATGCCCTGCTTCAAGGCACAAATCTCGTGTCAGGGGCGATCGTGCAGGATTATGCATCACGCGTGATCACTATGATCGCGTGATAAGAATGATGATCTCGCGCGATCATCACAATTCCACGTGATCACAGTGCGATGACGCATGATGAGTGATCAGGCACCTGCATTACTGTCATCTTGTTCACATACGATCATCCTAGACACAATTAGCGTTCGGAATCCGTACATAGAAATTGCCCATAAAGCAGGCTGCTTTGGAGTAGAGATTGCTGGCAGATGGAAGGAGACGATCGGAGGATGGTTTGGATTTGGAGATAAGCGACTCGTCCAGATTGCCGGAGAGCGAATCATTGCGGAATCCCCGTGCGACTGCCGGAGGGCAGAAGCTGTCCGCCAGCATGGAGTAGAATGGGGAAGGAGAGTAGATGAGAAATAGCAAATGACTGGCGTAAGCTTTTTTTTTATATATATACTAATTTTTTATGCATTATGTATATATATAATCACATTATGTTATATTTGATTTGTTGGAGTATTTTGGTTCAGTAGTTACTTATAAAGTTGATTGAAAAACAGGCCTGGATGACTTATGGAACAACAGGTCTACCAAATATAAGTATGATCTGTTTGGTATGGTTGCAGTTTGCGGTGATGAAAGCTGAAATGTGACCCGTAACAAACAACAATTCTTCGGCCAAAACTTCCACCTTTCAAAATTTGGATGCTCCGCCAACCTCGGCCCGATCTTTCCTGGTCAAATGGCTCCCGAAGTTGACTAATTGAGAAGTTTAGGTGTTTTCAAATTCGCTCCTTGAATTTTTTGGACAGCAATTGTTACTCAATATAACCTTTATTTTGTGATATTACAAAGTTCGATTGTAAATGTACTTGACATGTAGGCATTGTGAAGCGACGACAATACCACTATTTTACTTGATATTCATGCTCCATAGTATTTGAGTGTAGTAGTATTGTAGTATAATTTATCACATATATTTTTTACTGTGAAAATAAATTCAGCTACTCGCTGAAGATTTTCCAATAGTTTTCGGAAGGGGAGCCCCATGGACATCGAAATTTAAGACCATGTTTGATTTAGGGCTTTAAAATAGCGTCCAACGGTCAAAGCACCACCTTGCGGTTGCTAGCCTAGAAAGACATGCATAATGATGAAAGTAGCTTTAAATATTCCATGTCGAACATGGAAACACTCCTTTGTTAGTGTATTAGGATCATCTCCATTTGAGTCCAAATGGATAGTATCTATTTCACTGTTCAGATTAATTTATGGCCGATCCGACGGGTTCACTAATCTCATCTTTTTATATATTGGGAATCAATCATCACTATGAAATGAATCTTCATTTGGGGTCTCAAATGGAGAGGATCCCGATCCTTGTTATTTGGGGGTGGTGACATTCACCTTTGTTATATCATCTCAACTCGTAATCACTAAGACATCCCCAAAGCAAGCGATTAACCATGAACGCCAGCTAAAGTTCGTGCCCCGGACCCAAAAAAACCACAATAGTGTGAAGTCAAGTGATTTATTTATTAAAACTCAGTATACCTTTCATTCTCTCTTCTTCCAAATGTTGCCGAGTTGATATGCCATAAAATGATCTCCTGTTGGTCTCTAAGGAGATCAAAATCGCTCTTCGCAAAAAGTAAATGACATAAGCAATCAGGACGGCCCTATTTCTTGATTTTGGGGATGGGGCGGTCCCCACAAATTCTCATTTGCAAGTAGCAACGACATTCTAACAACATATAAACTCTCTTGATTGTCTTACCGCGCCCACGCTCCATTGTGGGCGTATATGTCCGTGGCAAATATTGGATTAGTTGTTTTCTCGTGGTGGTACAATTGTCATAGTTACAAACTCTCACGCGTTTCTTCCCTTAGATTAATTAGTTCTTCCGATACAAAATATAGTTTTCATTGCATTTAGTAATGAAAATCATTTTGGATTGTGTATGAGTGATGAATGGCTCCTATAACCAAACTACTATCCTTGGATGAGATGTCGTACTCGTATCGTCGAGCCACCATAAGCCATTTATGCATCACATTTATGAAGCTAAGATCTGTGTGATGAAAATAATGAGATTGAAGGGATTGTATAAAGTCCCTCGCTCCTTTTGTTACTTTTATATTTCTTCGATTTTAAATAATATTTGTAAGTATTTCTCTTATTTTTTATCTCTTACTTGTATCTCGACAGCCGTTGAACATGAGAGAAGTTGTAGGCTAGCACAATTTGTCTTTTGGAGCATGATGCATAATTCAAGGCACTAGTTGGGACGGTTGTGGCAGCAGAAAAACAGTGATGAGAAAATCAATAAAGTTCTGTTTGGCATGGCGGTATGAACCATCGTTCGTGAACGTCCGACTTCACCTAAGAAACTTCATCCACTTTCATGTTCAAAATTAGGTTTCTATTCTTGGCGGTGGTCGTAACCGTTGGCATGTCAAACACGCATTCTATGACGGTTGCGTTTTTCTCCAAACTCAAAACAGTGAGTTATTACAGTTATAATTAATGATTAGACTGTTATAGTAATAAATGATGATTACAAGGCATGAGTGCTTGTACATTTTAACAAAATTTAGTCCCACTGCACACTGCTTTTTCAGGGTTTTTGTACATGTGTGAGAGTCTATAAAATAAATCATATGACCTTAAAACAAATTACACAAGATGCGTTTGCATATCTTTACGTAAGGATTTGCACTCTCTACAACTTGTCTGCAGGTTAGTTATTTAACATTTTAAATGTTTAGTTTTGTTTTTGTTTTAATATATAAGAGTTATTAATTATTAATAAATGTTAAATTAATCCCTGATTTAACAAATTTTTTTGATGTTAATATTTTTTTTAATTCAGTGATTTTAAGATGTTATAATCATGTTTGATGGTGTTGAATTTGAACTTGATGAGTGCGAAGTATATTATCAATAAGAATTAAATATTGATCTAAATGAAATGGACGATAACAACAGTGCTGACTCGTTTGATAATGATGATGAAAATATTTTTGAAACTCAAAGTAGAGTTAAAGAAATCTTTGAACGATCAATTTCGGTTGATCGTAGTTGGGTTGATCGCATAATCGTTGATAATTCATTCATTCAATTTGCTAGAACAATAAAAGATTGAGCGGTATTGTTATGCAAGAATTGACGATGTGTCGTCATAATAGCGTCATGTGAGGAACGTGCAATGAAATGCGGAAGCAGTGCGGTTAGAGATGAACAAAAATTTAATGTGGTTCCCAGAACGGGTGTCCACGGGCGAAAAATGGAATAATACCATAAATCGATAATCAAGTACAGATGTGGGTTCGAGACAAACCCACAAATGAGAAAACAACAAAGACAAGTAGAGAGGAAACAAACAAGAAGAAAGGAGATAGAAATCTCACACCTCTCAAATACAGATTCTCTCTCTACAAGTTTTCTTATAAACAGACCTTCACTTCTACCTCCTGTCTGTAGGGAATGAAGGTCGCAGGTAACGATGTCTCCCACTGATCAATAGAGCCTACAAATGAGAAAAGCAAGCCAACAAAACAAACACAAGCAAACACAGAGATATACGTGGAAAACCTTCACAACTTGAAGGTCAAAAACCACGGGGCACGGCACAAGGAAATCCACTATAATAAATAAGGATTACAACGAAATATCTAGGTTTGCCCAAACCTAGAACGCCCACCGGATTTGACAACAAATCCAACCTTCTCCACCAACAAAGATGAACATCACTTCTCTACAATAGGATAAAAAACTACTCTCTCTTCAAGCACAATAGCAAGCGAAAACGAGATAGAAAATACCTTAATCCGTAGACGAAGAGGCCTTTGAAACGGTAGAGAAATCTCCAAGCAAAACTGAGGAAATCACTTCCTCCTTCCGGCAACACAGCAGCGGCGACAGCACTCCAAAACAGCGGCGGCGACAACCCCCTCCAAACCAACGGCGACGAGAACTCCCTCCAAACCAACGACGACGAGAACTCCCTCCAAATCAACGGCGGCGAGAACTCCCTCCAAATCAGCGGTAGCAGCAGCCCTCCAAGACTGGCGGCGACAGCCCCTCTCCTTCCGGCGACAGAGGCGGCGACAACACCCCTCCAAGCACCGGCGACGGCTCTCCAAGATCGAGAGAAGAGAAAGGGAGGGGGCGGCTGAACTGAATCGGGAGAGTGAGGGAGAGAATACAACCCTACACCACGTCAAAACCAGCCATAATAATTGTTCACGCCAAAGCTGAACCAGTCCGGTTCAGTTGAACCAAAACGCAAAAAATCGGCCAGATTTTTCCTTCAGGAAAGTGCAGCAGGAAAAGAGTTGTAACCTGCTTTTTGATGGGTTGCAACCTTTTCTGCTGAACCAAAAATTTCACAGAAATTCTGCACTCCGGTCATCTTTAGGGGCTGAACCCCAACAAACTCCCCCTTCAGACCATAAAGGGGAGTTCTCCACCTTGACTCCTTCACGTGGACATCATGCCGATCAACCGTCGGCAAAGATCATGCTTCTCCCTTGGGACAACCTTCGTCATCATACCTGAAGGGTTTTCATCCGTGTGGATCTTCTCCACCAACAGCTTCTCTTCAACTGCATTCTGAATCCAGTGATACTTCATGTCGATGTGCTTCGTCCTGGAGTGAAAGGCGGGATTCTTGGCCAAGAATATAGCACTCTGACTGTCACAAAATACTGTCTACACCTCCTGTCGGAGACCAAGCTCAAGCATGAACTTCTTCATCCAAATAAGCTCCTTTGACGCCTCAGTCAACGCAATATATTCAGCCTCCGTTGTTGACAATGCCACGCACTTCTGAAGCCTTGACTGCCATGACACTGCTCCCCCTGCAAATGTGACCACGAATCCAGAAGTGGATCTCCTCGTGTCAACATCTCCTGACATATCCGAGTCCGAGTACCCAATAAGTTCTGGTGGACCTCCACCAAACTTTAAGCAAAGGTCTGAGGTACCTCGGAGATAACGGAATATCCATTTCACAGCACTCCTATGATCTTTCCCTGGGTTTGCCAAATAACGGCTCACAGATCCCACAGCATGAGCTATGTCTGGCCTAGTGCAGACCATAGCATACATCAAGCTCCCTACTGCAGATGCATAAGGGATATGACTCATCTCTTCCACCTCCTCCTCAGATGAAGGACTTTGAGAACTAGAAAGTCTGAAGTGCCCGGCTAAAGGAGTAGCAACGGGTTTTACCTTATCCATCATGAACCTCTTCAGCACTTTCTCCGCATACTCAGACTGAGATAGTCATAGTTGACCGGCACTCCTGTCCCTGGTGATTTTCATTCCAAGAATCTTCCTTGCCGGTCCCAAATCCTTCATTTCAAAGGACTCACCGAGCTCCTTCTTCAACTCAGCTATGCTTGCTTTATCATCCCCAACAATCAGCATATCATCTACGTACAACAGCAGAATAGTAAACGCCTTCTCAGTCCTCTTCACATATATGCAGTGATCAGCTCTGGTCCGTTGGAATTTGATCTTCATCATGAGCGAGTCAAATTTCCTATACCACTGCATGGGTGCCTGCTTCAGCCCATAAAGGCTCTTCTTGAGCCAGCAGACTAGATGATGCTTCCCCTTAGTCACAAAGCCTTCAGGCTGCTCCATGTATAGCTCTTCCTCCAAATCACCATGCAAAAATGTCGTCTTGACGTCCATCTGCTCGACTTCAAGATCCATGGAGGCAGCCATACCCAACACCAGTCTGATAGAGGACATTTTCACCACAGGGGAAAAAATCTCATCGAAATCGATACCTTGTTTCTGACTGAAGTCTTTCACTACTAGTCTCGCCTTGTACCTCGGCTGAAAGAGACTTTCATCCAACTTCAGCTTGAAGACCCACTTGTTCTTCAAAGCTCTCTTCCTTTTAGGCAATGAGACTAAGTCATACGTCTCGTTCTTCTGAAGGGAGTACAACTCCTCTTCCATAGCAGCCGTCCAAGCCTCGCGATCTTCAGCACTCTGAGCCTCCTCATAGGACTCAGGCTCTCCACTATCTGTAAGCAAGATATACTCATGAGGAGAATACCTGATATTGGGCCTTCTGACTCTCTCAGATCTGACAGGAGGAACCTCCACCACAGGTGGCACATCAACTGGCAGAGCTCCCCCTACATCCGGGATCATCTCCTCATCAGGAATAAGCTCACCAACCTCCTCCTCAGCATGCCCATCATCAGCAACAGTCTCTACTGGCCCATCATCAACATAGGGCCTCTCCTCCACAGGTGGCAACTGTGGAACATGTGACTCCGCAACAATCTGCTCACCAACCACTTGATCTTCAACAAAGATCACATCTCTGCTTCTGATCATTTTCTTGTTCACGGGATCCCATAGTCTATAACCAAACTCCTCATGGGGAAATCCCAACAAGATACACTCCCGAGACTTCTCATCAAGCTTTGATCTCTCTTCCTTGGGGACATGAACATGAATTTTGCACCCAAACACCCGTACATGTCCGTACGACACTTCCTTCTCGGACCAAACACGCTCTGGAATATCACCATTCAGAGGTGCCGAAGGAGACAAATTTATCAGATGAACAGCAGTTTGCACAGCCTCTGCCCAAAACTGCTTACCAATACCAGCTTGAGAAATCATGCATCTGATCTTCTCAATAATCGTCATGTTCATCCTCTCTGCCAACCCATTCTGTTGCGGCGTCCTCGGGATTGTCCTTTCATGCACTATGTCATGCTCTCTGCAATAAGCATCGAAGGCACCAATGTATTCTCCCCCGTTGTCAGATCGAACTCGCTTTATTTCTTTACCTGTCATCTTCTCCACCTTTGCTCTAAACTCTACAAACTTTGCTAGAACATCACTCTTCTGCTTCACAGGATATGCCCAGACTTTCCTGGAATGATCGTCAATGAACGTGACGAAATAAGCGGCTCCGCCCACAGACTTGGGCTCAATAGGACCACACACATCAGTGTGTATCAAATATAGTAACTCCGCCTTCCTCTTTGGTTCAGAATCAGCAAAGGAGACATGTTTCTGCTTACCGGCCAAGCAGTGCACACACGTGTTGGGAATCCCTCCCGATAACTCCGGAAGAACCTTGTTCTTCACCAAGATCTTCAAGCTCTTCTCACTGATATGCCCAAGCCTGCGATGTCATAACTCCATAGAGTCGCCCTCAGTAGCATTCACACTTGGACCACAGATCTTGGCCTTAGTGCGATAAAGGCCACAACACTTCCTTCCTCTGGCTACCACCAAAGAGCCCTTCAGCAACCTCCAGGTACCACCACCTTCAATGCTAGTGTAACCACCGTCATCAAGCCTACCAACGGAAATCAGATTCATTCTCAAGTCAGGAATATGCCTGACTCCCTTGAGAACAATCTTCCCAAGCTCAGTCTCCAAATGGACATCACCACTGCCAATAATCAACGACTCACCGGAATTTGCCATCCGGATCACACCAAGGTCTCCCGCAGAATAGGTGTAGAAGTAATCCCTATGAGGAGTGCAATGATAAGATGCACCTCCGTCCACGATCCAGCCTGTGTCAACACATTCCTGGCAAGACGACCCACTGCACTGCAAGCATAACGGCTCAGCCTCCACAATCGAAGTCGTCGCATCACCACTGGATTCTCCTACCTCCTTGGGCTTTCCCTTCAGGTCTCTTTTCATTTGGAAACAATCCTTATTGAAATGACCATTCTTCTTACAATAGTAGCACTCAATGTCCTTCTTGGATTTGCCCCTAGACTTGCTCCTGGAAGTGCCCCTGTTCTTCACATCCTTCTTCACAGATCTACCTCTTCCTTCCATGAGGAAAACACCCGAACTGGAAGATCCAGAATCCTTCCTTCTCAACTCTTCGTTCAGGAGACAACTAGACACCATCTCCATGGTTACCACCCCATCAGGTGCTGAGTTACTCAACGACACTACAAGAGTCTCCCAACTCTCCGGTAAGGAACTAAGAACCATCAGAGCTTGGAGTTCATCATCCAAGGTAATCTTCATGGACTCCAACTGATTAATAATACTTTGGGCAAGGTTTATGTGCTCAGTCATCTGCGAACCTTCCCGGTACTTCAAATTAACAAGCTTCCTAATCAGGAATGTCTTGTTACCTGCAGTTTTCCGCTCATACAAGACTTCAAGCTTTTTCCATAAGGCCTGAGCCGAGGACTCCGTGGAAACATGATGAAAAACAGAGTCATCAAGCCACTGTCTAATAAACCCTACTGCCTTCCGATCCATCTTCTTCCACTCTTCATCATCCTTAACTGAAGTCGGTCTCCCTGTCAGCGGAGTATGGAGATCTTTGCAATATAAAAGATCCTCCATCCGAGGCTTCCAGATGCTCCAATTCTTGCCATTCATACTGACCATCCTTGTGTTCTGTTCCATTGCTTTCTCAAACCAAAAAACAACTCTATCACGATCCGCAAGTCGATTTATTTCAAGGGATTAACAAGAGAGGATAGGGAGCGGACCAATGGTCGTCACCTACCGCACCGAGTTAGAAACCGAGAAATAAAAACGACAAGTCAAAGAACCTCGCTTTGATACCACTTGTAGGGAATGAAGGTCGCAGGTAGCGACGTCTCCCACTGATCAGTAGAGCCTACAAATGAGAAAAGCAAGCCAACAAAATAAACACAAGCAAACACAGAGATATACGTGAAAAACCTTCACAACTTGAAGGTCAAAAACCACGGGGCACGGCACAACGAAATCCACTATAATAAATAAGGATTACAACGAAATATCTAGGTTTGCCCAAACCTAGAACGCCCACCGGATTTGACAACAAATCCAACATTTTCCACCAACAAAGATGAACACCACTTCTCTACAATAGGATAAAAAAAACTACTCTCTCTTCAAGCACAATAGCAAGCGAAAACGAGATAGAAAACACCTTAATCCATAGACGAAGAGGCCTTTGAAACGATAGAGAAATCTCCAAGCAAAACTGAGGAAATCACTTCCTCCTTCCGGCAACACAGCAGCGGTGACAGCACTCCAAAACAGCGGCGTCGACAACCCCCTCCAAACCAATGGCGGCGAGAACTCCCTCCAAATCAACGGCGGCGAGAACTCCCTCCAAATTAGCGGTAGCAGCAGCCCTCCAAGACCGGCGGCGACATCCCCTCTCCTTCTGGCGACAGAGGCGGCGACAACACCCCTCCAAGCACCGGCGACGGCTCTCCAAGATCGAGAGAAGAGAAAGGGAGGGGCGGCTGAACTGAATCGGGAGAGTGAGGGAGAGAATACAACCCCACACCACGTCAAAACCAGCCATAATAACTGTTCACGCCAAAGCTGAACAAGTCCGGTTCAGTTGAACCAAAACCCAAAAAATCGGCCAGATTTTTCCTTCAGGAAAGAGCAGCAGGAAAAGAGTTGCAACCTGCTTTTTGATGGGTTGCAACCTTTTCTGCTGAACCAAAAATTTCACAGAAATTCTGCACTCCGGTCACCTTTAGGGGCTGAACCCAAACACTGTCAACGCACCTGTAGGCGAGTCCGACGAGCGGCAACGAGCGGCAACGAGCGGAGAAGTACGGCTTAGATCTCTAGGATGAGATCCGGTTTGAGAGCGAAGCTCTCAAAACCAAAAGAAGAAGAATACGGAGCAAAGTCTCCGGTGTACACCAAACAAGTGAGTTCGGCAACTCCATAAACGCCGCCTCCCATGAGGCACCTTCGACCCGTTGAATGGGATCTGCTCCAAGAATCAAAGCCTCCAAAGGGTAAAGCGGCGCTCGGCCGAATCCATAGTACCGGCCGGCTAGAAGCTCAAACGACCTCTTGACTCTGTCTTCTTCACGTCGCCCCGAGCAGCAAGGGGAAAGGGGTAGCAACACCATGAACGCCACAACTCTCCCTTGGAGAAAAGAAAAATATTTTCACTCTACTAAACAGAGAAGAGAGCTCAAGAATTAATATGGCCCCTCATAATAAACTTTCCATATATGGTTGTACAAGATTGGAAATCAATGGTGGCTAGTCGTGTACAAAAAAACTGGTCCTAACCGGTCCGGTTGGGATCGGACTGGTTAGGACTGGTCAGGGACCGGTCCTGTCCGGGACCGGACCGGTCCCAGGGGCTCGGTCGATCCCCTGTTTTATGGCAAAAACCGGTCCCGGACCAGGACCGGTAAAAGACCAGTTTTAACCGATCTTTTACCGGTCCTGGGACAGGACCGGGACCGGTCTCGGTTAAGAGCCGTTTGTAACGGCTCTCTAAAGAGCCGAACCTTTAATTAAAGAGCCTTGGGCTCTTTAATTTAATTATATAGGTTAAATTTTTTTTTTAATTAATTTTTTTTTATATAAATACCCCCTCTCCCTCATTCTCTCTCTTTATTTCTCTCTCCACTTCTCTCTCTCTCTATATATATATTTCTCTCTCTCTCTTTCAAATTTATTAAATATCGCTTCTTCATCCCAGCCGGTGTCCTTCTCCGCGTCTGTCGATGTTGAGATAGTGGAGCACCGTCACAAAGCGGCAGTATGGGAGACATTTGATAAAGTGCAGGTTGATGGCGAAATGAAGGCGAAGTGCAAACTTTGCGGGAAGCTAATGGCCGTCGGCAGCAACACAACGCTCGTCCGACATGTGAAATCTTGCATTTCTAAGCAAGCCCCGGAGTCTATCCAAGCCCAAATTTCGGCGACCGGGCACATTTGGACGTACGACCAAGCTCGACAACGAGAGCGACAAATGGAGAACGCCATCAAAAAAGGACTCACATTCAACCACTACGACGATGAAGAAATGACGTCTTACATTCACGGCGTACTACAGCCTAAATACCACCAGGTAAGTCGTATTACAACTAGACGCGGTGCTTTAGCGGCTTACGTACAATCTAAAGAATATTTAAAAAACTATTTTGAAACATTCGACGGTCGCGTTAGCTTAACGAGCGATGTTTGGACTAGCGGTATAATTGACGGTCTTTCTTATATTTGCATAACTTGTCACTGGGTCGATTCAGATAGTTGGGAATTAAATAAACGTATAATTTGTTTTGAAGGATTTGAGTATCCGCACACCGATAAAAATATTTATCAGGTTATTATTAAAACTATTAGAGAATTTAAAATAAAAGAAAAAATTATGAGTATTTCTTTCGATAACGCTTCAAATAATGGGATGGCCGTCAAATATTTATTATCAGATTTGCAACCAATGTTAGACGTGATATTTTTTCATACGCGTTGTGTATGTCACGTTTTAAATTTAATTGTGCAAGATAATTTACAATTTATGAACGAATACGTTAGTAAAATACGCATTATGTTAAGAGTTATTTATAATTCGAAACGAAGAAAACAAGATTTCAAAAAATTTGTTATTTCTCAAGGTAAAAATTTTTTAGGACCATCGTATGATATGTCTATACGATGGAACTCGACGTATAAAATGTTAAAGCGAGCTTTGTCACAAAAAAACGTTACTAATAGAATTTTATAATAGTGTCGAAGCACATGATTTAGGCCCGTCGGACTGGGCCGTGCTCGAAGATTATGTAAATTTATTAGAAAGTTTTTATCAAGCAACGACTATTTTATCCGGAGTTTACTATCCTACTAGCTCATTAGTTCTTGAAAATATTTTATTAATTTCTGAAACGTTTAAAAATTACAAAACGAACGAAATGTGGCGTCCGTTAATATTAATAATGGAGGAAAAGTTTTTAAAATATTACAAAGATATGCCTCCTATGTTTTCTTGCGGCTTTGAACCCTTGAATGGGCGTAGACGGCGTAGAAAATTTTATAGAAAAAATTAATCGGAATTTAGATTTAGACGAATCCTCTAGTATTTTTGTTAATGTTAGTGTTTCAAAATTTATTTCTAAATTTACTCGTCTTTATAATTATTATGATCAAATGTACGGATCACGGCTTCGCGTAGAATCCACCCAACCTAAAACAAAAAATACTTTAAAAAATAAACTTTTAGAATTAGCTTATAGGAAAAAACAAAAAAAACATCAAGTACTTTAAACGAATTAGGTTTATATAGCAAAACACAATTTCAAGATTATATGACCGCAAACGAAATTGAAAATTTTGATATTTTATACTGGTGGAAATCTAAAACTAATGTGTATCCTATTTTGGCCTTAATGACCCGTGATTTACTAACAATCCAAGCTAGTACGGTAGCTTCAGAGTCTGCATTTTCTTTGAGTGGCAGGATTCTGAACGAGCGAAGAAGTCGTTTGACTGAAGAATCTTTGGAAATTTGCATTTGCTACAAGAATCATTTGGATGCTCTGAGGAGGAGGCAACATGTTTCGTCCATTGAAGATAGCGAGTCTGAAGTTGAAGACGAGCTGAATAATTTAAATTTGGGCAGCGCCGCAGAATAAACAAGTTGTATTTTTCGTTAATTCAATGTAATTTCATTTTATTTTAAATGTAATTTTAATTTTATTGAATGTAATGTTATTTTTTTTTAAATGTATTGTAAATAATTTTGTAATTTGTAATGTTGTTTAATTTTTAATAAAAATCAAATTTTATTTTATTTTGAGTTTTTATCATTTTGAGTTTTATTTAACTTTATTTTGTAATTTGTATGCACAATTGCACATTAGTTTTATATCCCAAAAAATTTAATTTACTTTATATAATTATAATTATATATTTTATTTTTTTTATTATTTTTTTTTAATAAAAAGACCGGTCTGGGACCGGTCCTCCGGTCCCAGCTGGTCCTCCTCCAGAGGAGAAAAATCGGTCCCGGACCGGGACCGGTTTGAACGGTACCGGTCTGGGACCGGTCGGCCAAAAGACCGGTCTTCCAAAAGACCGGTCCCGGACCAGACTGCCAGTCCTTTTGTGTAGGACTAATGGTGGCTAAGAGTAAAAGCATTGCCTAAATTGATCAGTAATGCTAATCACTTATTGCTCCGATTAAAGGCTTCCAATTGGAGACTTCAATTTGCCAATGGTAATTTAGGACTTTCCAAATCTTCAAGCCCTTGGAATGAATAGGAAAAACTGGAATTAATTTCCTCTGGCCCGCATCACTAATGGCCACCTGATCGAACAACAATAAGTCGAACGGCTGCTCCCTCCAAGGCTTCACCTTGAAAGGCAAACGTCTCGACGGACGACGGGAGCACGAAGGCATACCCAACATTCTCCACCTTGCCGAGAGGTCCCGGATGCCAAAGAGCAAAAAATGCAAGTGCTGCATCATACTGAAACTGTAAGTTGCTTTCGCCACGAGCAACTTCAGCTGATCTCCTTCCACTGGGTAGCAATTAATACTGGAATGACAAACGCTCCCAAAAGAGCTCCACCTCGAAGCAAAAACTCAAAACTGCAGTAAAGTCCAAATAAGTTTCATCCTGGTGCTCAACAAAGAATGCTCCACCTCCAGTGGTGGTCTCCCGTTGCAAAAGAATTTCTTTCAAACTTCAACGATGAGTGGACTTGGGAGATTTCTAAAATATTTGCAGATACAAACTCATCAACAAAGTCACAGTTGGATGAACAAGAAACACTAAGCTCAACAATGAAGGAGACTAGAGAGCTTAGGCTAACAAGTGATACAACACTAAGTTTTTTTAGGAAATACTGAATCTCTAAACCGCCAAAGAAAAACAAATGCACAAACATGACAGCGAACATAAGAACCTCCCTCTGATACCACTTATTATGCAAGAATTGACGATGTGTCGTCATAAGAGCGTCATGTGAGGAACGTGTAATGAAATGCGGAAGCGGTGCGATTAGAGATGAACAAAAATATAACGTGGTTCCCAAAACGGGTGTCCACGGGCGAAAAATGGAATAACACCAAAAATCGATAATCAAGTACAGATGTGGGTTCGAGACGAACCCACAAATGAGAAAACAACAAAGACAAGCAGAAAGGAGACAAACAAGAGGAAGAAAGAAGATAGAAATCTCGCACCTCTCAAATACAGATTCCCTCTCTACAAGTTTTCTTATAAACAGACCTCCACTTCTACCTCCTGTCAACGCACCTGTAGGCGAGTCCGACGAACGACGACGAGCGGAGAAATACGACTTAGATCTCTAGGATGAGATCCGGTTTGAGAGCGAAGCTCTCAAACCAAAGTAAGAAGAATACAGAGCAAAATCTCCGGTGAACACCAAATAAGTGAGTTCGGCAACTCCATAAACGCCGCCTCCCATGAGGCAACTTCGACCCGTTGAATGGGATCTGCTCCAAGAATCAAAGCCTCCAAAAGGTAAAGCGGCGCTCGGCTTAATCCATAGGACCAGCCGCTAGAAGCTTAAACAACCTCTTGACTCTGTCTTCTTCACGTCTCCCCGAGCAACAAAGGGAAAGATGTAGCAACACCATGAACACCCCACCTCTCCCTTGAAGAAAAGAAAACTATTTTCTCTCTACTAAACAGAGAAGAGAGCTCAAGAATTAATAAGCCCCCCTATAATAAACTTTTCATATATGGTTGTACAAGATTGGAAATCAATGGTGGCTAAGAGTAAAAGCATTGCCTAAATTGAGCAGTAACGGTAATCACGTATTACTCTGATTAAAGGCTTCCAATTGGGGACTTCAATTTGCCAACGGTAATTTAAGACTTTCCAAATCTTCAAGCCCTTGGAATGAGGAAGAAAAACTGGAATTAATTTGCTCTGGCCCGCATCATTAATGACCACCTGCTCGAACAACAACAAGTCGAACGGCTGCTCCCTCCAAGGCTTCACCTTGAAAGGCAAACGCCTCGACGGACGACGGGAGCACGAAGGCATACCCAACAAGGTATAACCCCAGTATAGTTTATGATGTTTATACTTCTACAAACAATAAATTTCAAAGATTGTTTTGGGCTTTCGGACCCTCAATTGAAGGATGAGATAGTTGTCGTCCAGTTCTTAGCCTTGATGGAACTTTTTATTGGGTCGTTTCAGGGGTACTATGTTGATAGTCGTTGATATATATGCTAATAATGGATTTTTTCCGTTAGCATTTATTGTTGTTGAGTCAGAGTGTGATGAATCGTGAGAATGATTTTTAAATCGGTTTAAAGAGTTGCTTCCAGTTATTGTTTTTTTTAATAAAGCAAGGGTTGCTTCCAGTTATTGTTAGTCGTCCAAATCTTTGTATTATCAGTGACAAATATGCACGCTTAATTCGAGGAGTTGCATCTGAGCTTCCATATGCAAAACATATACATTGTTTGCGACACTTGCGTGAAAATTTTAAAAAGGCTGTTAGAGATTTTGTTTTGAATGAAATTGATGTGTCGTGTGATAAAATGTATTTGGCGGGCAATGCATCAGATTTTATAACATTTACACAAAATATGGAACACATTAAAATTGTTGATCAAAGAGCATATGATTGGTTGGTGGTTAGGGATGTTGAAAAATAGATTTTATTATATGATGGTGGCGCTAGATATGACACTACGACGACAAACGCGAGCGAAAGTTTCAATGAAGTACTTAAATGAGCGAGAGAGTTGCCCATGCAAGCACTTGTATCAGCTAGATTTTATCACTGTATTGCATTATTTCTTAAAAGAGGTGAAAACGCGCTAAAATGATGCAATGTTTAGATTTGTGCCTTAAGTATTGACAATGCTAGGTAATCGAGAAGTAGCTGCAAGAAATTTATGTAGGTCAGTCCAGATAAATCGCACTGAACTACGATGATAAAAATATAGCACATCGTGTACTGCTCACTGATGATGGATGCCCCTGCAGTTGTTATAATATGGTCTTATATCACCCCATTGTGCTCATATGCTTGCTTCACTTGCATCAATACGTTGTTCACATGAACAGATGATATCAGAATTTTATACAATATCTTGTTACAAAAATACATACAGTGGAAATTTTTATGTTATTCCAGATATTACAGGGTGGCAACCAGTAGACGCAACACAATGTATTATTGAGCTTCAGCCACCCACTTTAATACGAAGGACTGGACACCCTCAAACTCGTCGACATCATACTACAATAGATGAACACATTGATCATAGTAATAGAAAATGTGGTATTTGTAAACAATTGTGACACAATCGGGCAACATGCCCCGCAAATCCAATAAATCGAAGGTAAGAATGTATTTGTTTTTAAAATGTTATTGCAGCAAATTATCTACTATAATATTTGTAACAACGTTTCTTTTAATTTTTTTTCAGGTTTTATGGAGGGATGCACTAGATGTAGCAAAGAAAAAATCGTTGGCTCTTTTAAGACATTTTAGAGGATTTTTTCTCAGTCATTTTGTTTTAATGTGAATGCATTACCTTATAATGTTTTGAGAAAATTTATTTTGTTTACTTTGAAAAATGCGACCGAGCCCTTATAATCAATCAAAGTATTATGCTCTTGATCATTAATTATTCATGTCTTATAATCAACCAAAGCATCATGCCTTATAATCATCATTTATTTCTAATCATTAATTATAACCGTAATAATCACTATTTTGACTCATCATTAGCCGTGCACATAAAGCCTGGCAGGCCCAGTTTAGGTCTGGGTCTGCCAGGCCCAGGCTTTTTACGCCCAGGCCCAGGCCTAGGCCTGACAATAGCCAGACCCAGACCCAGGCTCAGGCCCCCTGTATAAATGGGGACTAGTTAGGCCTTTTCGGCCAGGCCTAGGCAAGTGGGCTGCCACATTAAATAAATTTAATGTGGCAGGTCTCTTTTTAAGAGACGTTGGGCAACGTCTCTTAAAAAGAGACGTTGGGCAACGTCTCTTAAAAAGAGACGTTGCCACTTGCCAGCAACGTCTCTTAAAAAAGAGACGTTGCTGGCAACGCAACATCTCTTTTTTAAGAGATGTTGCTACGCCTCCAGTTTTGCCTGGGCCAATCCTGGGCCAGGCCCAGGTAAGGCCTGAGATCAGGCCCAGGCAAAGCCTAGGACCGGGCCTAGCCTGGGCCTGGCCCGGGCCAGGCACCGGGCCAGGCAATTTATTAATTTGAAGGCCTTTTTAGGCCTCTCAGGACCGGCCAGGGCCTGGACCAGTCTTATCCGGGCCCAGACCTAACCAGGCTTTTGCTAGGCCGGGCCCAATCGGGCTTTCCAGACCCAATTTTTTTGTGCACGTAATCATCATCAACCGACAATTGCTGTACCCGGACCCGCCAACGTGCAAAATCAGGAAAAAGGGGCAATTTCGAGAATTTTTAAACGAGCCAACTTTGAAATTTGTCCTCTGCCATTGCATGAACGAGTTCCGAAACGAAAGCCAGGTTTTCTGTGTAATCGTACCTTGGAGCACCAAAGTGTTGTCTTTGTGCCCGAAGGGCCTTCCGGCAGGCGGCGGCAACAGGAAGCACACATGGCCTCGCCGGAGGCTCCCGTATGTTACGCTGGAATTGCTAGGAAATCCGCCGCCTTCCGTCTTATGAAGCAGATGGTACCTATCCTTCTCGATGTAAATCTTAAATCTACTTAATGTAATTTCATCCCAGTTCCCTTCGCGTCCAAATGAGGAATCTAAATTACCTGGTTTGCTTTCGTTCTGTTGTTTTAATCTCAACTGTCTCTCCAGCTCAGGCAAAGCATTCGATTGGCTGCGGTCCTAGGGATGAAACCCTAGAAAATATGTTATTGATGCGTCTCTTTTCCCCATTTCGGAAACTTTCACGAACCATGATCGCACTAACAGATAATGTAGAAATGCAATTCGTTATTATTATCGTGACGGCCTTTTGCATCGTTTTGCTCAAGGGATGGGATGAAGGGGAAGGCCTTGGAAAGGAGAAACAAGGGATCAAAAGACATGTTGGTGTAAAAAACAAACAGGATACAAAAGGTTATTTCATTCCTGCATTCATCCACAAATTTTGGAAGCTAAAATTTGATGGAAAACCATAACATTATGGAGCCTGTGACAGAAAAGTGTTCTCAAACTTCATCTCTCACTACCTATTGCAGGTGTAGGTTTGGATAAGGCTGCTAACAGCTGGGTGTTCGACACCTCTCAGTTTGACAACATTCTTAAAAGACTAAAAGTGGTATTGGAGCTTGTCAAATTTACTTTTTTTTCATGATTATTTCATTGCAGACATCGAAAATTATTGTCGATATAACTAAATTTCGTGTTTTGGTCTTCACTTCTCAATTAGCAAGTAGCTCAGGCAGATGACAAAGGTATTGCTATGTTGGATGCTTTCTTTCTACCACCAAGAAATATGTTTTAGTTTCTATTAACTTATTGTTCATCTCAGAAATTCCTGGGAAAGAGGGAGAACAATCTAATAGTGAAAAGGAGACTTCGGAGCTAGATGAGGTTGTGAAATCTACTCGGCCCCAAGGAAGGTTGTTGTTGTAACAAGTACTCAATACTTTGTATTATTTAGGGTCCTTATGCAACATATATTTTTTTAATTGTTATTGTTGATTAGGTATAAGAAGAGAGAGAGGGGGAAGGCAGTCGGTGTTTATTCTGAGAAGGACCTTCAAGGAATCCTTGTAATAGACTTTCTCCTTTTCATTTATTTAATGCATGTGATCAATTGAATTTCATACTTATCTTCTTATTTATTTCAAAAGAGAAATTTCTCATACTTACCCAACACATTCTCAATGTATGACATATTATATGAAATTAATAGAACCCGACAAGATAATCTACACTTTGACATTTTGTCGTGCTGCCTTGTTCATTATTTTAGATATTTATTTAGGTGACAATCAATTAATTATGATAATAGAAATTTATCTTCGTATGTTTGTTGTTGTTATATGCAAACCATGTTTTGTTATACGCAAACCAAAAATTGTAAATTTTTGGGCCTCAAAAGTACCGATATGCAAACCAAATAAAAACCTAAAATGATTCATTTTCTTCCGCTCTCTTGATCCACACGTTCAGGAGAAGTAGCCTGTTGGGGCCTAAAATGCTCCAACTCCTCGCCCAAAGCATTTCAAGGTGAGGGGGGGGGGGCTATGAATGGAAGATTACTTTGAGTCACAGGTGAGAGGATGAGAGAAAAGGGTGCCGCAGACGGCGAGGCCTGATGCCGCACAACCTGAACCTTTAGTTGCGCCCGATTTTACTAATTAAATTCGCGGTTATTCACATTCAAAAATGTTACAGCTGGGAGGAATTCACACGAGCTACAGAGGACAGAAAAATGAGCTCGCCAGAATCTGCGGACAACTTGGCGGATTTTTTGACGTCCTTTATGGTATTGATCACCCTATTTATATTGGTAAGGGTCTGCCCGAGCAGGCAGTCTCAAGAGAAAAACTGCTCGGGTACAAGAGAAACAGGCAGACCGAAAGCTAAACAATAAAGAGGGTCTGGGCGAACACGACGAGGGTGTGGAAAGCAAGAACTTGAGCGAGCACGAAGATATTATCAGCTATTTTTTACGCGAATCCATCAGAGCGGAACGACTAGTGGGAGTAAAGTCAGAAAGACTTCAACGAATAAATATAAGACAAATATCCGATCACCTTGGATTAATCAGGATGTGGATTGTATTTCCTTTTGCATCTTTTGAATGTTCGCGCGAATATTTTGTAGTCGTGAATGTTGTATGCATCTAAAAGGAATTTTATAAATATTTATGAAAAGAAGGTTTGATTATAAAACCTGTCATTTTTCCTTCTTTCTGTTTTGAATTTCTTCTATGATAATGATACTTGCGGGTACTGCATGGTTGTTAATATAATAGAGTCTGCTAGCTCTATATATGTGTTACGCTCGCACATTCGCCCAAGCAGATCCTCCTTGTTGGAACCATCAGAACGCGCATATGGAAGCCGCCGTGATAATTTCATATAATATTTTGTAATTAATTACTATTGATTAATTATTATTAAATAATATTGATTAAATTAATTGCATTAATTAAAATATTTTGTAATTTCTTATTGTGTTCTCTCTCTTCTATATAAGGGGAGGGGTATGTGTTTGAGGATCTTTTGAAGGAGTAGTGTTGGGGGCTCTCATTAGAGAGAAGCTCTTTGGAGAACCCAACCTCTAAGAGTTAACCGAAGCTTGCTTTCATATTTTATCTCACATGTTCATTAAGGTTTAATGCAACTTACTTTGAGTGTCGTTGTCTCGCCTCTCGATCGTAGAAAGCTCTTGTCGGTAATAATGGTGTGACCTACCGCCCTTTGCCTGTTGCCCTTTCAGTCACCAGGTACTAGCGTCTCCCTCAACAAACACTTCGATCGGAACACAACCTAGTATAATGCAATTATGGCCCTCCTTCGTACCATCCAACACAGTTGGGGAATGCTTGCCGACCCCCCACCGACGGCACCCCCTCCTGCATCAAACGAATCCCGGTCCGACATCGCTTAAACTCCCAGCTGATTTTAGCACCGCGCGATGACTTATTCGACACTACTCCCAACAGTCGCTGCCGCCGGCCTTTCCCCAGCTACGCGGTGGTTCTGGCCGCTGACCCGCCTGAGTAGGAACACCCCTCAACTGCAACGGCCCGTTAGACCACCATAATTTAAATACTTCATTAACATTATCAGTGACAGAGCTTTGTTGGATTTTTTTATATATATCGCAGCGGAGACCTGCAAAGTAGAGGCAAAGCTTGTATTTTTTTATATAGCGCAGCCTGAGAGCTGGTGGGGCCTGAGGCGCGCCTGGGGCATATCGCCCGCCTCTGCCTTGCAGAGGCGCAGGCCGGAGCGCCTGGTGCACCCGACGCCTCAGGCGCGCCTAGGCACGCGACTTGATAACTTAGGTGTTTATCAAAATGTCTGGCGATTCTTCTTTTAGCTTTTTGCCTTGCGACTGCTAAATCCCTGAGTTTTTCAATAAGATCCAAGCTACATCTTAGGTCGTCTTCGTTCTCATTTGACCAATCTTCTTCTCCTTGTTTTGATAAGGTAACCTTTGGATTCATGGACTCAAACTCAACTGGAATGAGTGCATCAAAACCGTGTGATAGCTTGAAAGGTGTCTCTCCTGTTGCAACAATAGGTGTAGTCCTGAGAGCCCAAAGGACAGTGGGAAGTTGTTCGGCCCAATTTCCTCGCACATTCTCTACCTTTTTCTTTAAGAAAATCAAAATCAGTTTATTTTCAGCTTCTACCTGCCCATTACTCCTTTGATGATGGATTGGGGAATAGTGGAGCTCAATTCCTATTTGTTCACGATTTTTTTTCAAATCTTCATTGGCGAATTGAGGCACATTATTGGTAATAATGGCCATTAGGATCTTGTGACGACAAACAATTTCTCCCCAAATAAAGTTCTTCACAATTTTAGTTATAATCTTAGCTAATGCTTTTGCTTCATTCCATTTACTAAATAATCGATGATGACGTGAATATAACGACGTTGTCCACTGACCATGTGATGTGTTCCAAAATCCCGGATTTGTTTAATTTTTTTTTTGCAACCGATTTTAAATTATGTGGTGTAGCCGACTAGGCGGGCGATAAAATGTGACAAGTAATCTAGGCCTTCATACGACATTTTGCAAGAGAATAACATTCAAGCGCACTCCACATTATGAAATAAATCTTCCACATGCCTATTTGAAAGAATAAGAACACAAAAATTTAGAAATTAACGATATAAACAAATATGATAATTAGGGGGCAAGCTCTAAACTATTAAAGATCATAAAATAATAAGCATAAAGTCATTCTAACATGAAAAATGCAAGATAAATAAGAGTTATACCTCAGGACCCCAATCCTTCGTTAGTTTGGGTGCAGGTGTTAAACTTAACGGTGGTTTAGGAATCGTGGGAGGTCGAAGTGGTTTCAGGCAGGGGTATCAAGTTGTAGACAATGACGGGGAAAATAGATTTGGGCAAGGAAGCAGCACGCTGGCTGACTGTGGGCACTGGAAAGCCAAACGAAGAGGAAAGAGATGACTGGAAAGGCTTCGGCTTTATTGGAGGACAGGGAGAAAAGGGTTGTCAGAGACCTGGGAGGCTGCGGAGGTCGACGACGAGCCAGACAAAGCTCTTTCTGGCGACGGGAATGGAAGAACGACAGATGACCCATCGGATCTCAGGTTCCTGGAGGTGTGAAAACAGGCAGAAGACACGTCGAGGCCGCCGGAAGTTGGCGGATTATTGTCCGCCAGGGTAAGTGAGGGTGGCGGCGTCGGGGCGAGGCGACCGCTGGCGTGCAGAAGTTGGAAGTCTGAATAGGAGGTGGCTGGCTTAGATCGAAAACAGAGAAAAGTACTTTGTTTTCAATTTTTTCTCAGCCTCCTTATTCGAACTGTGTTCAGTTTCTTTATAGGAGAAAGGTAGGTTTCATTTTTCTAATGCTTTTAATGAAAGATATATTAAATGCAATTTAATAGGGATTGCAAAGAGGCATAATGTAATCAAGAGGGGGGGGGGGGTGTAAAGAGGTATTCTCCATTAATTTGGAATTTTTGAAATTAATTTAATTTCAGAATTTAAAATATTTATATTTATTATAATTTCTGAAATTAAAATTAAATTTGCAAATTAAAAAATCTTTATCGTTTCAAAGCTTGCCCTAATTATCATCTAACCTAATTTGACGGACCTTTTTCATTCAGGGTCTTATTGGTCGGTCGTGTCAATAAGTCGTACAACGTGCGCAACTGATTTGTGCAAACAAAATACACGAGTGCTAAGAACATGCGAGATAATAACATACGCAATAATAAACAAAAAAACGTGCGCGAAGACAAGCGCTGCACACATAAAAAAAGCAGAAAATACAGTAAAATAAAGGTGCGAACTAGGTTGCATCACCATAGGAAAGCGTCCTAAAAGATCTATTCTCCATATGGTGAAAGGCTAAGGAGCGGTGATGGAACGTAGTTGTTGAGCCGATTTTAGCTGTCGAGCAGCTAATCTTTGGCATTGAAGACACTTCTTGGCGTATTGTTCTGCGTCTTTCCTAATTTGTGTCCAGAAGTATCCTTGCCCGAGTTTTCTTTTTTTCCAGGGTTCAACCTCTAGAATGGCCATTCTTCTCGAAGGATAGTAGGACCTCCTCTTTAGAAACACGCCTTGCCAAGGGTGATAGGAATGTTCTTCAATATAAATTCTCGGATAAGAGAAAATAGTGAGCGGCTTTGAATCTGAACCTCCGTTTATCGGTAATTGAAGAATGATACTCTCCTGTGGTTAGACAATGGATGAAGGGGTCCATCCATGAGGACGACGATCGATCTCCTTTATTTCTCCTTGAATTGTCGGATGAACAAATTCAGTAATAGTCCCTCCTGTCGGGAGCCCAAACTTGGGGATCTCGACAACTTTTGTATTTTCGGCCGGGGAATATATTGTATGTCAAATGCCTTGAAGTTTCCGATTTCTCTTTGGGCTATTACCAGATACTGCTTATGGATAAAATCTCTTGTTTCAAAAATTCCTTTGACCTGTGATGTCATTACTAGCGAATTTGTTTGCACTTCTTTGTCATCAATACCTAACCCCCGAGCCAACCTTATTCATGCAATTAATGCCTCTTACTATACTTGGTTGTTTGTAGTGGAAACCTGTAGTTTCACAGCCTGTTCGATCTGGACATAGTTTGGATTGATTAAGATCACTCCTACTCCCGATGACTCGATGAGTTTCTTCCAGAAGCTTTATCCACAAACATGGTCCAAGATAAGGATGTTTTTGTTTCACGCCGGGGGTAGATTCTTCGACAAAAGCTGCGAGGAAATCCGCATGGACCTGAGCTTTGATAGCCATTTGTGATGTGTATGAGATATTTAATTCTCAGAGTTCAATATGCCACTTTGCTAATCTCCTAGAGTGTTCAGGTTTCTCAAAAGTGGTTCTGAGTTGGTGATCAATGTCTACTTGGATTGAGTGACCCTGGAAATATGAACGAAGTCTTCATGCCGCTATAATCAAGGCTAATACCAATTTCTCGAGGATATGATATCTAGTTTCTGCATCATTCAATACTCCACTGACATAATGAATCAAAAATTGTTTCTTCCATTCTTTCCGATCCAGTACTGCACTTATGAATTCAGGGTCAACTCTAAGATAAATTAACAGGTCTTCCCCCTCCCGAGGACTTTGTAAGAGTGGACTGAAAGCTAACTGCTTCTTGAGTTCCTCGATGGCTTTATCATATTCTTTGGTCCACTCAAACTTAGACACTCCCTGGGGGGTCTTGAAGAATGGTGCACATTTATCACTTCATCGTGAGATAAAACGACTAAGTCATGTGATCCTTCCTATTAACTGTTGGACCTCCTTTGAGGTTCGAGGAGACGACATATCCATTATTGCCTTGTTCGAATTGGGCTCAAGCCCGTGGGGTGTTAGTAAATGACCCAAGATTTTCCCTTTCTAGCGCCAAAAACACATTTTGTTGGGTTGAGCCACATCTTGTACTTCCTTAGAGTTAAAAATGTTTCTGTGAGATCTTGAATATGGTCCTCAAGTTTTCGTCTTTTAATGAGTAGATCATCCTTGTAAACCTCCAAATTGCACCCCTTGTACTTCTTAAAGACGTAATCCATCATATATTGGTACGTAGCACCAACGTTCTTGAGGCCAAATGGCATAACCTGATAACAGTAGCATCCGTCGTTTGTGATGAATGATGTATGAGGAATGTCAGGTGTGTGCATCCGAATCTAGTGATATCCTGAAAAGACATCTAACAAGCTCGTTATAGGGAACCCTACGACAGAATCAACCAAGGAATTTATTTGAGGTAATGGATATCAATCCTTGGGAGAAGCCTTGTTGAGCTTGGTAAAGTCTACACACATGCCATTTGTTATTTTAGATTTTTTCACCATTGCGACGTTCGAGACCACTTGGAGTATTGGATCTCCTTTATGAAGTTTGCTTTAAGGAGTTTCCCAACTTCCTTACGGATATGTCCTGCAAGGGTCGTTGCTACCGCTTGCTTCTTTTGTTTGATTGGTTTAAAAGTGGGATCAACATTGAGGCGATGCCCGTGCTCCTTTCCTCCACGAAGAAGTAAATCTTTTTCGTCGAGAAGCAGGTCTTTTCCGCCAAGAAGCAAGTCTTTTTCCAGGGAAGCCCCATTGCGACCTAGCCGTCTTCCGTCACCCGAAGCCCGAAGTTTACTGCAACCATTCCGAAGATTCCTCGCCCAGAGCTTCCCATTGCCTAGCCTACTGCTACCCCGATGTTGAGCCCATTGCAACAAATGAGCCCGAGCTCTCCGCAACCAAGATCGGTGGGCAATGATGTTCTCTCTGGAACAAACAACGGTGTTCGACAAATCTATCTGACTCATTTTCACTCATTTCTTATAAACTGCCAAGAATTATACATGTTTTGTTTTCTTCTGATTCCAGGAATCAATGGGGATGTGATGATTTCTACTCCATAGTTTTTTTTCATACGTCTGGGTGATGACAAACAACTCATGCACTACCATCTGATCCCCTTTCTTCCTAATAGTAATCCAATATCTTTTGTTCTTATTTATTTGCTATTTCTAAATAGATTCGCAATCTTTGATGAAAATTTGATGATTGCCCATGATTACTATCACAATTCAATCACCATCTGTCGATTGAGATTGCACATATAAATTTCTTTTTGTTTAGTACAATTTTATTTCCGTTTTGTTGATTTCCTTGGTCATATTTTTGTCTTTATTGTGTGATTAGGTATCTGATTTGCTGGCTATTCGTTCATCTTGTTGAAATGACGAATATTGATTTAGCAGGTTGCGACACTGGTTGTGGTAGAGATGCATAGGCTTCCTGTTACTCTTATTCCTGCTGACATTTCTCCCTCGCAGATTAATTTGTCAATAACATCATACTTTTCCAAATTGATAGAACTTTGATATATTTTTGTAAATATTTGTGCTGGTTTGCATATAACAAATATATTTGGATATAACAATTTTTAATTTGTTCTGGTTTGCATATAGCCAAAACTAGTTTGCATATTGCCAAAACTGGTTTGCATATTGCCAAAACTGGTTTGCATATTGCCAAAACTGGTTTGCATATTGCCAAAACTGGTTTGCATATTGCCAAAACTGGTTTGCATATTGCCAAAACTGGTTTGCATATTGCCAAAACTGGTTTGCATATTGCCAAAACTGGTTTGCATATTGCCAAAACTGGTTTGCAAATAGCCAAAACTGGTTTGCAAATAGCCAAAACTGGTTTGCATATAGCCAAAACTGGTTTGCATATAGCCAAAACTGGTTTGCATAGGCCAAAACTGGTTTGCATAGGCCAAAACTGGTTTGCATATAGCCAAAACAGGTTTGCATATAGCCAAAACAGGTTTGCATATAGCCAACACTGGTTTGCATATAGCCAACACTGGTTTGCATATAGCCAACACTGGTTTGCATATAGCCAACACTGGTTTGCATATAGCCAACACTGGTTTGCATATAACCAACACTGGTTTGCATAGGCCAAAACTGGTTTGCATAGGCCAAAACAGGTTTGCATATAGCCAAAACAGGTTTGCATATAGCCAAAACTGGTTTGCATATAGCCAGCACTGGTTTGCATATAGCCAGCACTGGTTTGCATATAGCCAGCACTGGTTTGCATATAGCCACCACTGGGTTGCATATAGCCAGCACTGGTTTGCATATAGCCAAAACTGGGTTGCATAGCCAAAACTGGTTTGCATATAGCCAAAACTAATTTGCATATAGCCAAAACTGATTTGCATATAACAATGCCCTTGTTTTATCATATTTGTTTTCGTTCAGTGGATTATTTACAATTATTGTTTCTCTACATTTAAACATGCATTGTTACCTTTATATGCCAATTCAACTATATTATTTGCAATCATAGGGCAACACACTAGATGAGAATCATCTTGCTGATCATGTTTCAAATGTTGAAACAACATTACCGAAAGATTATGATTCTTACATAAGTGATCAAGAAGGTAAGTAATATGTGTATATTATGTTTTTATTAATTTGGCACTCTTGAGGATTATTTGTTTTATATTATAGTCCCTACAATGTTGATTATTTTCTTTATTGTTAGGTTCCACACTTTAATATCATTGACATGGTAACCTTAAATAATATGGAGCCAATTCTTTTGTGCATTCTACTGATATCGGTTGTAAAAACTGGGCAATCAAGAATTCTTAGGCCTGCAAGCGGTTCGGTTCGGTTTTAGGTAAAATCGAAGCCGAACCGAATAGCCTCGGTTTTTACACACCCAAAACTGAAACTGAACTGAAACTGTTCGGTTCAGTTCGGTTCGGTTCGATTTTTTAACATCGGTTCGGTTTTCCGACAAACTTAAAATATACTATCCAAAAAAATACTGGTTTATGTTGGTGTTTTCTTGGTTGTCTGGCTACTAGTTGAGTGGAAGGTTGTTTAACTATAAAATATACTATCAAAGAAGGCAAAGAAAAAGAGAACATCAATCCTCTTAATCATTCGGCCACCATAAACCAACAAACATACATATTGCTTTTAAAAGTATTGTAACCTATAATCACTTAATCAGTAATTGCTTTTCCGGGAAGTAATCAGTAATTGCTTTGGATCTGAAGGAAAATAATCTCAAAACCTAGTATATTACATCTTCTGTTCCTGGAAGTAGAACCAGGAAATAGAAATCCAAGACCACCACAGCACGCGGAGCACAGATATAATTCTAATTTTGAATGGAAAACATGCAAGAGTACATCAAAGTGGCGGAGCACAGATATAATTCTAATTTTGAATGGAAAACATGCAACAGTACGCCAAAGTGGTGAATCTGGAATCAAATCAGGAAGTGGAAGATGAATATCTTTAGGTCCAAAACAAAATATTTTTTGGGATCTCTAATATTGCATAATATTTTTGCAGGAGAGACTGAGAATACCTTTGTAGGAGAGACTGAAAGTCGTCCCTGTCGTGTAGAGCAGGAAGAATTGAAGGAACTCAGGAAGACTCAAGTGTCGACTCCCGTCTGTCGAGCGACGAGGAACTAAGGAAGTCGTCGACCGACGTAGACGAAGCAAGATGAAGTCATCAACTAAGGCATTCGGCAGTCGTAGCCCGTAGTCGGCTAGTCGCGTACAACCCTAAACTCTAACTTGCGAGCATGAGCAGGAAATACTGAAATAGGATTATAGGAATGACGTCTGGGTGGACTGCGGATATTAATCTATTAATTTGTCGTATTATTTACGCTGACTCGGTGAAGAATAATTACTTACTACTCGTTGTCGGCCCGAGTTTTACGGTTTATATATAATCAATGTTTTAAATATCGGATGTCGGCGACATATCGGATTGAGTTTTTAAATGTCGGATGTCGGAAGTCGGAGACATGTCGGGGATATTTTAAAATATCGGATTTTCATGTCTTATAAATAAAATTTTTATTTTTATATACTAACTATAATTATATCTTATAAAAATAGAAAAATAATATAACAAATAGATAAAAAATGAGCCATTTATATTACGAAATAAAATCGAATAGTATCTACATAAAATATTATTAACAAATACAAAATTATACATTGTAAATATATTTAATAGTATACAATAATTTTATTTTGATAACAATAAATTTATTGCAAATAAAGAAGATTTAAATATTTTCATATTTTTGTAATAAATGTATTAAATATTTTCATATTTGTTGTAATATGAAATTAAAAAATTGTGAAACAATTATACAAAATTGGTTGTAAGAATAAAACGTTAAATAATTGAAACAATAAGTCTAATCGATTTAAGCATATGTTGCTAGTCTGCTAATATAACATAAAATAAAATAGCGGGCGATATATTTAAAAGTCGTGTCGGTCGTTATATCGGAAAAAATCGGACATGTCGGCCTATATTTTACAAAAGGACATAATCTATACTTTTTTGAAAAACATATCGTTTTGCCCTAAAAAATGACATGTCGGGCGACATGTCGGACATGTCGGAGGACATTTAAAACAATAGGTTCGGTTTTTACGGTTTACCGAGCCTAAAAACCGAAACCGAACCGATTTTGCTCGGTTTTCAGCCCCCCTAGACCGAAAGCGAACCGATCGGTTCGGTCCGAAATTCGGTTCGGTTGGATCGGTTCGGTCCGGTTCAGTAGATTTCGGTTTTCCGTGCACACTCCTAAGAATTCCTCACCCAATATAATTACTTATTACAATTGCAGACTAGTGTTTATAATTGCTTAATAGAATTGTCATAAATATGCTACACGAGGTTTCTTAAAACCAGACTAAATTGTTCAGACTTGGGTTAAGGAGAATGGTGACGACGGTGTCATAAATCAAACTAAATAGTTCATAGTTGGAGGAAGATTTATTGTTGTGAGGTGAAAACTGAGAAGAACGAAGCTTCATCTACGGATAATTGAGAAGAACGAAGCTTCGTCTACGGATAATTGAGAAGAAAGAAGCTTGGTCTACTCATAATTGAGATGAAAGAAATTTCATTGGAGATAATTGAGAAGAAAGAAGTTTCATCTATGGTGCTCGACAAAGAAGAGATGAGAATGTGAGGCACTAAGTAGAGGACGCCCAGCCATTTTGCGAAACTGAAACAATCAAAATGAAACATTAAGGAGCATTTAATACGAGCCCAATTGCCCAGTCATCCATTATCATACTGGAAGAGAACAAAGAAGAAAGAAGCTTCAACGATGGTGCTCGATAGAGAATAAACGAGGACACAAGACACCAAAGTAGAGGGTGAACAAAGAAGAAAGAAGCTTCAACTCTGGTGCTCAAGAGAGAAGAGATGAGGACACATGACATAAAAGTAGAGGGCGTTTAGTCATTATGTCAAAACAAAACCACTAAATGAAATGTCGAGGCTTTAGCTTTAACATTTAATATGAAGCCCTAATATGAAGACTAGACGTCCATTCGCCCATAGTCGAGCAACAATAAGAAATAGCAAAAAGATTGATGAGTGACAAATCGTCGGAAGTGAAATGGCGAAGCCTTACCGTCAAACCGTGAAAACATATCTTATTCCTTGAATAATAATATAACCCTCTATATATAGTAGAGGGTGATACAAGAGAAAAAAACAAATATCAAAATATTTCTAACACTCCCCCTCAAATTGAGCATGTAATGTTCTTCATGCCCAACTTGCTAATAATAGACGCAAATATTTTTTTGCTCAATGCCGGCCTTGGTGGGAAAATCTGCAAGCTGTCCCTCCGAGTGAATGAAAGGGGTACATACAATCCCTTTCATGATATTTTCTTTAATGAAGTGTCGGTCAACTTCAACGTGCTTTGTGCGGTGATGCTGGACAGGGTTCTGAGCAATGTTGATGCAGCCTTGTTGTCACAATACAAGTTGAAGGGGCTGATTTTCAATAAACCAAGATCATTCAAGAGAGAACGAAGCCGCATCCCCTCACATATACCATGAGACATAGCTCTAAACTCATCCTCCACACTAGAGCGAGCCACTACATATTTCTTGCTTCTCCAAGTGACCAGATTAGCCCCAACAAAAGAACAATATCCTGTAGTAGATCTTCTATCACCAACCGATCCAGCCCAATTTGCATCAGTATATGCTTCAATTTTTAAGTGATCACTAAGAGAGAATAGAATTCCCCTATCAGACGAGGTCTTCAAATACCTCAAAATTTTGTGCACACATCAAGATGTCTGACCTTAGGAGAATGCATGTATTGACTTACCAGTTACCACTCCTGCATATGAAATGTCAGGACGGGTATGAGATAGGTAGAACAGTTTACCTACCATCTTCTGATAACCATAAATATCTTTTACTAACTCTCCATCATCACGTCCAAGTTTGTGGTTCACTTCAATAAGAGTATCAACAGGCTTGCAACCACTCATTCCTGTCTGTTTTAATAAATCAAGGACATACTTTCACTGTGAAATGTGAATACCATATTTTGATCTTGCTACCTCAATCCTTAGAAAATATCTCAACTTACCCATGGCTTTCACTTCAAATTCACTAGCAAGTTTGAGTTTCAGGGAACAAATCTCATCCATGTCATCACCTGTAATAACCGTATCATCAACATATACAATCAGGAGGGCCACCTTCATCTCTTTTCGTCTGATAAATAGTGTGATCTCTTTGGGTATAGCCTAAGCTCTCGGAGATTGTTTTAACCCATACAGAGCTTTCTTCAATTTACACACTTTCCCTTCAGAGCCAATAGGGACAAGACTTGGAGACATTGATATATAGACTTCCTCTTCCAACTCACTGTGAAGGAAAACATTTTTTACATCTAGCTGTTGAAGATCCCACCTTTTACAGGCAGCACAAGATAATAGGACCGGTATTGTATTCATTTTTGCCACAGGAGCAAATATCTCTTGGTAGTCAATACCATGAGTTTGAGTGTAGCCTCTTGCCACCAATCGCGCCTTGAATCTCTCCATAATACCTTCAGAGTTCTGCTTTACTGTAAAAAGTCATCGACAACTAGCTATCTTCTTGCCAGGAGGGAGATCGACCAGGTCCCATGTATGATTTTTTTTCTAGAGCCTGCCTTTCCTCAAACATCATCTTTGTCCATTTTGGGTGACCAAGTGCCTCCTGCCATGTACCAGGAACAAACACAGAGGAAAGAGAAGCGACGAAGGCTTTATAGGAAGAGGTTAAAGAGGCATATGACATATAGTTAGATAACGGATGTTGAGTGGATGAGCGTATACCTTTTCGAAGGGCAATAGGTAACTCTAGGGGTACTGTAGACGAATCCGGTGGTGGCTCTGGTATTATGGAATGCAATTGAGTGTTTAATCCTTTGCTTTTCCGAGTGTACACTTGCAACTCCTTTTCTTTGGGGATATCTTTGGGAATATCCACACTCTCCCGGTGAATGGTAATGTTTAGAGGAGGAATAGGAAGAGGAAGAGTAGGAGCACTCGCTTCCAAGTGTGAAGACTCCCCAATGAAGTGAGGACTCATAATAGGAGGTAATTTCATGAAAAGTGACATCCATAGAGACAGATTTTTCTGCTAGGAAGATGATAACATTTGTACCCTTTCTGTGTAGGGGAATAACCAATGAACACACAACGAAGAGCACGAGGTTCAAGTTTTGTTCGAGTAATGTTATTAATGCAAACAAACATAAACATCCAAACACACGGGGTAAAAGAGTAGTAGGAGGGATACCTAAGGTATGAAGAGGGGTGCGATTGCCCAGATTATGGGACAACATACAATTGATGAGGTAAGTCGCAGTAAGAAGGGCATCACCCCAATAATATTTTGGAAGAGATATCGTAATTAACAAGCATCGTGTCACTTCAAGAAGATGATTTTTATGTTCAGCAACACCATTTTGTGCAGGAGAATGTATACACGCGGTTTGATGAACGATGTCATGATCACTCAAATAGTTTTCAAATTTGGTATCCATATATTTACGACCATTATCACTGCGAAGATTTTTAATGGTTGCACCAAATTGAGTAGAAATTATTTTATTAAATTTTTGGAAAAGAGGGAACACTTCACTTTTACTACGCATCAAATAAACTCACATAGTGTGAGAAAAACAATCAATGAAAGTACCAAACCAATGATAACCAGAGATCGAAGCAACAAGGCAAGGACCACATACATCACTATGAATAGTATGAAAAAGGTACAACAAAAGGCTTAGACATGTGATTGAAAGAGACACTTATGTTTAGTAAGTTCACAAACATCACACATAAAAGTTTTAAACACAGAAGATGAAAAACTGGGAAATAACGACTGCATAATAGTAATAGATCACAAACATCACACATAAAAGTTTTAAACACAGAAGATGAAAAACTGGGAAATAACGACTGCATAGTAGTAATAGAGGGATGACCCAAGCGACAATGCCAGGTAGAGGAAGCTGGTGAGCATGAAAGGCCTGAGGAACAACAACAACATCAAACACGTACAATCCATCACGCATCCTACGAGAGTCAATCACGTTCTTCGTCTGCAGGTCCTGAAAGACAAAGAAAGAAAGTGACGGAGCAGTTCATGGAGTTTGTAATATGACTAATAGATAAGAGGTTGCGAGTAAAAGAAGAGACGTGAAGGGCAGAAGCCAAGGTAAGAGAAGAGTAATTGATAAAGCCTTTTTCCTGCAATAGAGGAAAGGGTTCCATCAACAATATTTACCTTGTCTCTGCCAAACAATGGTGAATAGGAAACAAAACTTGACGATGACCCAATCATATGGTTTGTGGCTCTAGAATCAATGATCCAATGAGTGACAGGCGGTACAACAGCAGAGTGAGCACTTGGAGTACCTGAATGAGCAAATGACGAGGATGGACCAGAAGTGGGCTCCGAGGATAACCCCTGAATCATGCGACGGAGGGTCATCATCTCATCAGTAGAAAGGCCCCAGATAGAGACATGGCCCCAGAGATCTGTCCACTAGAGGTACTATTGATGAGTCCAGATTATATAGGGTTTTTTGGACTCATCTGGGCCTGTTTTCTCACTCACTTTTAGTTGTAAAACACTCATATTTGCCTTGGTTAGAATTGTACACTTAGTGCACTATTTTCGTCCATCGGGGTGTGCAATTGCGCATTCTGTGCTGGGGGTATGCCTCCGGGGGTTCCCCATGCCTGTCTTGCTGTTATTTTGGATGCTATTTATATTTCCTGTGCGGTAGGAGCTCGGGTTTTGATTGTGTGCAGGTGGATTGTGCCCATGAGCTGAGCATTGCAGTCTGGATAAATCGCATGACCGTGCGATTATTGTTAACGCACGATTGAGGTGATCATGCGATTTACTCAGAACTCTATGTGATGATGCTCATCGTGCGTTTTTCTTAGCGCACGATTGAATCCAATCGTGCGTGAAGGTAATCGCACGACCTACCTGAATGTCGTCGAAACAGGCAGCCTGTCCTACCCCGTGCGTTTCTGGTCGCGCACGAGCATGCTGCTCATGCGTGAACAAAAACGCACGACCTTCCTGTAGCTCCAGGCACTGTTCGTCTCTTTAAATCGCACGATCCAAATGCACGGTCGTGCGTTTTGGTCGTGTGTTTCTTAAATTTAATACCCCCTATTTAAGCCGCAGGTCTTCGCCCTAAAGGGATCAATCGATCATCTTCTCCGCCTGTTCGAGCCCTACTCCGCCATTTTCCGCCGTTCCATCACCGCCCACCATTTGGAGGTGCTTTTGACACATTCTTGGCTCAAATCTTGAGCCGGAGTATCCTCTCGGCCTCCTCCATCGTTCGGAAGCATTCACGCTCAATTTCGAGAGATTCCTTGCTATACCCTTGGAGTTCTCCTGCGAGATCGTGGTCAAAGGCGATTCACGAAGAAGACGGGTCCATTGGGAGGAAGTGACAACCCTCTTCTACCCCGGACGTCAGTCGTGGACCGAGCTCGGACAAGGATTGACAACCCTTGATTCCGACCGTGAATCCTGACAAGACTTAGTGCTTTGGTTGTAATCTTACCTCCTCCTTGTTGTTTTAGCTATTTTTATGTGATTTGAGTAGTTTGTATACTTTTCTATGAACGATGTGCATGAACCCTAATTATTATTAGTGTATTTTGCCATGTCCATGTGGTTGTTTTTGTGGTTTATGTGAGTTGAGGACCGCTCCCATTCCATCCTCCATCCCGCCATGACGTTCGTGTGCCGCACTAGCAATTGCTAGTGGCGTGCTTAGTGACAAGGTGTCTGCGACCCTCATTTCGCCAGTGCAACCCACTTCATCCGCAAGCCTTCTCGTCCACCCGTGCAGCAAAGCGGTGCTAACGACCCGTATAATCCATCCGCCTAGCCAAGAGGTGCTATCGGCCCTCATTCCTTTCCGCAGTTACTCTCATCTCATCCGCTTTCCTACTCGTCCATCCGCCTTGCGAAGCAGTGCATAGCGGCCTGCATAGTTTCCATCCGCCCGGCGAAGCAGTGCATAACGGCCTGCATATTAGTTTATTTTCTTTATTTTGTTTTACCGCAAACCAAACCAATCCTAGCCATTCACATCCCTTCCGACCTGAAAGACTTCAATCTCAAGTCTTTCCTTGATAGTTAATTCCACCTTACCGTGTTCCTTTGAGATTCGATACTTGGGAATTACTCGCCCATTTTATATTACTTGAACGATCGGTACACTGCCGTTTCGTGATGCAGTCTTGCTACCGCCTATAGCGGTGTGCTAGATTTGCACATCAACTATCATCAATGAACTCAGTTAGGTGAGCAGAGCGAGGAGAGCTGAAGGCTCCGTTTGGGAGGACTTATTTTCACCGGTCAAGCGGTTACGACCGCATGAACCGGACCTTAATTAAGGCCCGGTTCATGCTGTCGTAACCGCTTGACCGGTGAAAATAAGTCCCCCCAAACGAAGCCGAAATTGGACCGACCACGACCACGTTCACCACGGCCCCTACGAGGGACCATTCCACCTCTCGATGGAGGGAGCCCATGTAATTTGAAGCAAGTGTTGCGAGTATGCCGACTCCGACCACAGTAGTCACACATCAGGTGGACATTGTCCGTGGGCCTGGGCTTAAAGTCCCGAGTATTGGTGCCTCCAGAATGAGAAGCAGCAAGAGCAGAACCACTAGTGAGAACCTCTGAACTCCACGACTGACGGCGGTCATATTCTTGCTGGACAATACTATAGGTCTCTGACAACGAAGGGACTGGAGTGCGGCCAATGATGTGAACAATAATCTTATCAAAGTCCCGGTGTAAACCATGTAGAAACTCAAACGCCCTGTTCCGATCTTCATGAGCGCGAACAAGGATCGCATCAGCAGAGCAGAAAAGGCCGAGGGAGTTAAAATGCTCATACTCCTGATATAGCTGAGTGAACTCAAAATAATAGGCGGACGGTGGTCGATCACCCTGTCAAAGGAGAAAGATCTTCTTTCGTAGCTGAAAGATATGAGCAATGTTTCCTTTCTGGGAATATGTAGATTCGACACGACTCCAAATATCCGCAGCGGTATCCAAGAATAAGTAATTCCGTGCAATAGCCTCTTGCATGGAATTAATCAATCATGACGTAACTAAATAGTTCTCTGATTCCCATTGTGCCCACGTGGACGCAGTCTTCTCTGGCTCCTTAATAGTCCCGTTAACATGACCAAACAAACGACGACTCTTATGGGCCAAGACAATAGATCGAGACCAGGATAAGTAATTTGTTGTATCAAGATGAATCGTGGTAATCTGGGACGTCGCATGATCGTTCCCAACCCGGGTAGTTCTAGCAGGTTGTGAGATTTCATGAGAATCAACCACGTCAGACATAATGAAATTAAAGAACAAAGAAACTCCGAAGAATTTCGGATTAGGTCAAAAACAGCCACCGGAAGATCGCCGGAAAAAGGTCGTTGCCGGAAAATATGCCGGATACCACCAATAGGACCGCCCGGGATCCTAGAGCAATATATCCTTGAGTGCTGAAGTCAAAGAATGCCTGAAGGAGTAGGTAGAGCCCTTTTCACAAGTGAAAGCAAATGGAGAGGTAGAACCTTAGATCAAGGATATAGGGAGATCTAGTGGAGCGATAACTTGATCCCCCTAGTATGAGGTAGAGGAGGGAAAAACGAAACTTTTCTGGAAAAAATGGGGCACATCAGACAGATGCCGGAGGAGCAGCCATCCGACCAAGCCGATCGGCCCGTGCGCCGATCGGCAGGCTACTGTACAATCAACGCCTGTAGGAGGGGTAGGTCTGCGATGGAAGGAGAGAAGAGAGGTGGGAGGCCGACGACGGAGCTGTGGGGCTGCGGGTTTGAGCGGAGGCGAAACGAGATCGACGGGCGAGCGGCTAGGGCGAACGACGGGGAGTTCTGATACTATGTCAAACCGTGAAAACATATCTTATTCCTTGAATAATAATATCTCTCTCTCTATATATAGTAGAGGGTGATACAAGAGAAGAAAAAAATATCAAAATAGTTCTAACACCTACATTTATCCTTTAATACGAAGTCAGGTGGATCTTGATCTTAACCGTTCATCGAATGACTATTAAAAGAAATAAAAAAATGATATAACCCATGAGAATCAAACAAAGCTATAATCAGAACAGAGCACATTACTTACCACCTAGTCGATGCCCCCATTCTGCTATAAATCGGTTCTATATGTATTTATATTAAAAGGTACATTAAATTAATTTTGATCTTATTTCAAGCTGGCTAGATTTGATCCTGGTTTGACTCAAAATCATATTGAACCAAATTGGTCCTAACTTTTGCCTCCTAGTTTGGATCATAGTGTTCGATCCAAGTTTTATTTGAGTAAAAAATTGAGTCCGTTTTAAGGCATCTTTGGTCTTTGAGCCAGCATAACAACCTTACTTTGTTCACTATTACAAAGACCGCACATTGCTCTCGTCTTACCCACCTCCAATCTTGAGGGCGACTAACCCTCACCATGTCGATGATCTCGATGTTGATTTACCTTTAGAGCATTTCCTTGAAATCATACTTCCACCGACATCCCAACAATAAATCTTCCTCCATGTATCACCGGCCACGCATTATTAGCTCCATTAATCAACCAACGTTCCTTTCTTCATAGATGGAGGCAACACCTACAGCTTCGCTCAAACTCAATTTATTAAACACCATCCCCTCCCCCTCAGCCAACTTTCTTATTCTTTCTAGTGATGGGCAACAACGAATAATTTAACTACGCCAACTTCTGCACCTATGTCCTTTCCCTCCATGACAACAACTTAATCCTTGGCGTAAAATAGTTGCAACAAGTCAACAACCCAACCTTTTCACCTTCGACTACCCCAAACTCATATTCAACTTCCTCCACCATGCCTACGCATTACCTTCTAAGCTGCCATGACAATTGACCTTCACTTCATACAACCCACACAACCCACACAATTCACCTGCAACCTGATCTAATCTTTAATCGCCTTCCGATTCCTCCTTGTTGCCAATCCTACATCTCCTCTACCTATTGAACCTTTGACTTTAAATCAATACATCCTGAAGTTTTCTCCCATTTGAACCTATTCCAACCATTATTCTCTAAACCCCATGGCCTTCTTCTATGGCGCTACGACATCACATTTACTTACGACTAATACTTACATATATGCTACACCAACTTAAAAAAAAAGGAGTTGGGACAACAAGTCGCCACATGCTCACCTATGTCATTACAACTAATCACTACTACCCGCACGCCCTGCTGTTCATTAGGAAAAATTGTTCATAACGCTTTTATGCATTGAATATCGTTCCCTCGGTGCTATCACCATTAAAAATCACTTTTCCCTTCCCGTTGTCAATGAGTCATCCAACAAACTTTCTGATGTTGCGTGCTTCTCTAAACTCGACCTTCATATTGACTTCCACCAAATTTGTATTCCTCATAATCACATAAAAGTAACACTTTCCGCACTCATGTAGGCCACTATGAATTTCTACTCTAGCCCTTCAACTTGACCAATGAAGTTTCTTCCTTTTGGGCGTATTTCTACTCGAGCCCTTCAACTTGACCAATGAAATTTCTATCTTTTGGGCGTCAATGAACGACACGTTTCTACTCTTCCTTTAACATTTTGTTCTCGTCTTCTTGAACGACATTTATCTACAACTCCATCTGATTGTCCTACCTAGAACACCTCGCCCATGTACTGTGATTCATACTCGTCGAACATTTCTATGTCAAGGATTCTAAATGCATCTTTGCATTCCTAAAACTTGAAAACCCCGGCCATATCATCTTAGCACAAGGAGTGCAAATCGATTCCTCTAAAGTCGCTTCCATCCCCCAAAAATTTCCGCAACATTCGCAGCTTCCCAACCTTATCGACAACTATTGATGCTTTCAACAAAACTATGCCGCCATCGCCGCTCCATTACCACCATACTCCTTGACTTTTTGAATTGGCACTTGCCCGAATTAGCCTTTGCCCAAATTGTCCTTCAACGCCCCCCCCCCCCCCCCCCCCCCCCCCCCCCCCCCCCCCCCCCAAGAGAACACTTACACAAGGGCATCAATCCTCTATCTTTGACTCTTCAATTGCCTCGTTACTATTGACATCTACACATCGACGCCTTCGGTGGAGGCATTGAAGTTGTGCTTTCCCAACACTTCCATCCACCCGCCTTCTACAATCGCAAGAACTCAATCTACATGCAATCAACCTATATCTATCCTCGCTAGATGTACACCATCACCGAGGTTATTCATAAACGATGTTACTACTCGATCTTGAATTCATCATCCACACTGATCACCAGAGCATCAATCATCTCCTAAAACAACACATCCAAACCCCGAATGACACTTCTGGCTTCACAAATTTGTGAGATTTACCAACATCTTCTATAAACTCAGTCATGACATTCAAGTTGGACTCCACGCCATAAACCTCCGCGATCGAATCCGGCAGCCTACGTGCCAACATCATTAAACACCTTGCGGACTTTCCTCATTACCACATACCGCAACCGGCTATTCTTACATGCATAATCAACTCTTCGCAAATATATCTTTATCGAACACCACACCAACCCATGTGGAGGCCATTCAAGTTATCTATGCACCTTGACCTGCAGCCTAGACTCTTGGATCAAGCTACCAAGTTTGGGAAGACATTTCCATCGCCCTCGTCATCATGTTTGCTTCTGGCCTAGGAAATGTCGCGACCATGTTCACCACCAGATCTTCCATAATGTCCACGATGCCCTCAACCACCTCGATTTCCAGTGGCCAAAGCTTTGAAATTAGTAGTCCGAGGCTAAGTAGAGGGAGAGAGAGAATAAGGAAGAATCACAGAAGCATGTTTCTGTGGAAGAAGTTACTGAGGTGAGGGTTGCGATAGAGGAAATTGTGAGATTGTGCTGGATGAAAATATTGTGGGTTCGACAACTTGAGTAGATTGGATTGGTGGTTGCAGAGAGAAGTTGGTTGTGTTTTAGAGTTTTCACTATGATATCATGTTGAGCAAAAAAGTGGTAGTTTATTTAATAGAGATCCTATTTATATAATAGAGGCACAATTGGCTAAGATGATAATTTGTTGGAAGTATTTCCAATCTAATGGTCACTGCAAGACTTTCTAAATCTAACAACTTCCAAAGTTTATCCTCTGTAATTAAAATAAAGAAGTGCTTCAAAGTATTATGTGATAGGAGAATATCATAGAGAAATGCTAATTTATTGAGTTGAAATTAGGCCGGTTAATGCTATGCATGGAATGAGTCTTCATATTTCATACAAGAATTATTAGATTTTGATTACATTTTTTTAATTGCAATAAAACTCTAAATACCTTATAAAATATACTAGCAGCCATGCACGGGTCCCCATGCATATTGTGTCGTTGATGACTAAGTTATCAAGGCGCGCCTGAGGCGCCGGGCGCACCGGGCCCACCCCGTTGCGCCCCAACAAGGCTTAGGCGGGCGATGTGCCTGAGGCAAATTCGCAGAAATTCAGTGAATCGGGCGCCCAATTCGCAGAAATTCAGCGAATTGGGCGCCCAATTCGCTGAAATTCAGCGAATCAGGCGCCCAATTCGCTGATTTTCCATGAATTGAGCGCCAAATTCACTGATTTTATTTTTCCCCTCATTTTTGTGCCTCACGTGCCTCAGGCGTGCGCCTGCGCCTTGCGCCTAAGCTCCAGGGCCCCTTTGCGCCTCGGTGCGCCTTGCGCCTAAGCTCCAGGGCCCCTTTGCGCCTCGGTGCGCCTTGCGCCTTTAATAACTTAGGTTGATGATACCGGCCTCCATTCGATGTCTCCGTAATATATGTGATAAGTAACAATTTTGCATGGGGTATCGAACAATGTACGGTTCCGACGCCATTGCATGCTACATACGAGGTTTCTTGTGAAATACCGCTTATTTCCACAAAATACAGTCAACAGAAACACCTTATGCAACACAGGAAAAATGAATGGGTAGTGATGTTTCTTGAAGCCACACTCAAATATTTGGGATAATGGTAATAATTATGATCTTGTCTTTCATTCTTCTTGCATGTATTACCAAATTATTCTGTATTTTTCTGTTATTGCTAAATTTATTTCCATCACCATGTTTTAAATGCTTGTATGTTAGTATCTCTATTGCCAAGTTGTACATGATTGCAGTTTTATTTAAAATTGTCAGCACCAAATGACTTCTTCCTATTTCTTTCTCATTTTGTTTCTCTTTCATGGGATAGGTACCGGAATCGAAGAGAAATCAGTGCAGTGGTGGGGGAAAAAGTATGGATTTGTTTCAGGCGGTTTTCTGGGGTCGCAATCCCGAAGTACCAAAGAGCTTCTAGTAAAAAAATCTCTTGGCTCTGCGGAGAGGAACACATTCGGTGAAGAAGATCAAGAGAATCTATACAAGCTTGTCCAGGTAAATTCTTCTCTTCTATATTTACATGTTTCATATTTGGAAGTTATATTTTTCTATTTGATTTTCATTAAGCTGAAATCTAGGAAATTCCTTAAGGTGGCAGTGCCTCTTTGGGCTGTTGGGTTTCTTTCTTGTTGACATTTCTATTTAATAGAGTTCTTGATCAGCATTACTATGCTCCTATATATATATACGAGTGACAGTGCACGGGGGGCCCCCCGCGCGATAGTACCCTGCTCGCCCCCGACACGCACCCATTTTTTTCGCTTTATTTTCACCCGCCCCTTACCGGTGGGCTTCGCCCCCCCCCCCCCCCCCCCCCCCCCCCTCAAGCCAGCCCCAGATCGGCTGTCTACGCCCGCCCCCAACCGACGGGCTTTTTGTTTTAAATTATCTTTCTAATTATTCATTTTTAAAGTTTTTTTCCTATTATAGTTTTGTTTTTTAAATTGCTGTTCTAAAATTTAAAAAACAAAAAAAAGAATGAAAAAGAAAACCGTCGGTGGGTGGTTGTCTTGAGAAGTAAAAGGAAATTGTCCATTCATATATAGAGTAATGTAAGTGCTTACAACAACTTGTCAGTTGGTGTGGTGGTTGTGTCTTGATTCAATATATTACAGGTTTTGTGTTCGATCTCATGCAAGTACAATTTTGCAATTATTAAAATTTTAATGAAGATAAGAACGAAATTGTAATTTCACGTTGTAAGGTAGTAACTTGAAAATATAGGTCTAAGATACCCTACCATAGTAGGTACAGGAGATCTAGTAAAAATAATATGTGGCTGAATTTGATTTCAGCGAGATTGAACGGTTGTGATTGACTTGATGGTAAACAGTTACACCATAAGTGAATATCTTTATATAGTAGTAAATATAGTGAAAAAAATGAAAATATTTAAATCTTCTTTAGTTGCAATAAACTTATTGTTATCAAAATAAAATTATTGTATACTATTAAATATATTTTACAATGTATCATTTTGTATTTGTTAATAATATTTTATCTTATATACTATTCGATTTTATTTTGTAATACAAATGACTCATTTTTTATCTATTTGTTATATTATTTTTCTATTTTTATTACATATAATTATAGTTAGTATACATAAAACAAAAAAATTATTTATAAAATATAGAAATCCGATATTTTAAAATATCCCCGACATGTCTCCGACTTCCGACACCCGACATTTAAAAACTCAATCCGATATGTCGCCGACATCCGATATTTAAAACATTGTATATATATATATATATAGGGTCGTTTACTGGGACATCTTCTGTGAGTTTGCAAAATTATAGGTTGCATGCTCAAAAATACACTATTGGAGTTCCATTTAGGAGGGTAATTTTGTGCGTGCATGTTATGAAATGTAAGCTCGCATGGGAAGGATTTATAATTTCAAAATATAGAGGGGTGCAACTTGTAAATATACAAACTCGCAGGGGAGGTTTGAATAATTAACAATACACACACGCGCACGCACACACACACAATGATAGAAAAACTTAAAATGCCCTCAAATTTGGATATGAGGAATAATGAAATGCCTATTGTAGATCAGATTGTTTCCCAAATTCGTAGGAAAAGGCTGATGATGAAGGTGAAAAACAAATCAATTTGCTAAATGATGATTGTGATGATCAGATCAGTCTGCTAACAATGATGTCATTCACATAATATTGGTTTATTAGCTTAACTTGAACCACGTGTTCCTATTATGGACTGGGCAGTTGACCCTTCATCCTTAGTTGAAGGGTAGAAAATGCACCCACTATATATTTGTAGATAAAATTTGTGTTGGATGCATATCTGAAGGAAAAGTGATGTCCAAAGGTAGAGTGGATGCAAGTAACAACAACAACAACACTCAAGCCTTTATCCCACTATAGTGGGGTCGGCTATATGGATCTTTTGTCGCCATTGCGCCCTATCTTTAATCATAGCCTCACTAATGCCTAAGTACATCATATCTTTCCTTATAGTTTCATTCCAAGTCTTTTTTGGTCTACCCCTCCCCCGTTTAACATGGCTAGTGACTAAACTCTCACAACACCTAACATGTGCCTCTAATGGTCTCCTATGTACATGTCCGAACCATCTTAATCGAGCTTCTCACATCTTCTCTACAATTGGTGCCACTCCTGTCTTATCCCTGATACATTCATTCCTAATTTTATCCAGTCTCGTGTGACCACACATCCACCTAAGCATTCTCATCTCCGCAACTCCCATTTTTTGCTCATGTACACCATTCACTGCCCACACTCAGAACCGTAGAGCATTGCTGGCCTAATTGCAGTACGGTAAAACTTGCCTTTAAGTTTTAATGGTACTTTACGATCACATAAGATCGCAGACGCGCCTCTCCACTTCAACCAACCTGCTTGGATTCTATGTATCACATCTTTATCTACATCTCCATCTTTTTGAATTATCGATCCCAGATATTTAAAGCACTCACTGCGGGAAATATCTTGGTCACCCAATTTAAAGACGGAGTCATCCGACCTTCTTGCACTACTAAATTTAAGCTCTATATACCCCGTCTTTGTCATGCTCAACCTAAAACCCTTCTTTTCTAAAGTGTCTCGCCAAGATTCAAGTTTCGTGTTTACACCCTCACGCGTCTCATCGACCAAAACAATATCATCTGCAAATAATAAACACCAAGGTATTGCTTGTTGGATATGTCTGGTGAGCTTATCTAAGATAAGGGTAAAGAGATAATGGCTTAAAGCTGACCCTTGATGTAAGCCAACAACGATAGGGAATTCCTGTGTTAATCCTCCAGAAGTCCTCACCCTGGTAACTGAATTTGCATACATATCTTTGATTATGTCAATGTAGAGTGGATGCAAGTATTTTTAATAATTTGCACATATTAAGTTCAACACCTAGTGCGACATCGTGAAGTACTGAAATGGAGGATTTATAGGGAAACATGAAATAGTTTGGAGGTTAATTTGCTTATTTTGGATCGAACGCGTGTCGGTTTTCCATAATCATCATATAATTTTTGTTAGAAATATGAATACGTATTTTATTTCATGTCATACCCTCTACTATAAGTACACGACCCTCTTCCTTTTCAATTAATTAATAAATTTTTTATTCCAACATGGTATCAGATACCTAACAACCCGATACCTCTGTCGACTGTCGCGCTCGGCCAACTCTCGTTGAACTTCAAACACCAATCCATCTTCAGTCGATCTCCTCCTTTCTCCATCTGTCGATCTCCTCCTTTCTCCACCAGTCTATCTCCTTCAACTTTCTCCATCAGTTTATCTCCTTCTCCCTTTTCCTTTCTCCATCAGTCGTTCTCCTTCTCCCTTCTCCTTCCTCTACCGAGCCTACTGAGCGGGCCCTGCGCGTAACACACGATCGGCGTCCAGGACAATCGGCTCATAATGATTCATGAGTGTTCGGAAATCGCCCGATCCCATGATTTTTTCAGAAAAGTTTCTTTGTTCCCTACTCTACCACATACTAAGAGGATCGATCTATTGATTCACTAGATCTCCCTTAATTATTGTTTGTGTTCTTACCCTCCAATGGCTTCCATGACTAAATAGAGTTTTACCTCCTTATTCAGTTATCTAATGACTTTGAACCTTAAGGGTTTAATGCTCTAGGATCCTAGGCGGTCCTATTGGTGGTGTCTCCGAATTTTTTCGCGACTTTCTGGCAATTTTTCGGTTGTCTTTTTTGACCAAATCAGAAATTTCTTAGATTTTTTTTGCTTCCCTTATCTCATTATATATGATGTGGTTGATTCCCGTGATGGCCCTCAACCCGGGTTGGGCACGATCATGCCACTCAAATTACTACTATTCGTCTTGATACCACCAACTATCTGTCTTTGTCTCGCTCTATTGATTCGTCTCTTAAGAGTCGTTGATTGTTTGGCTATGCGAATTGTACTATTAAGCAACCAACAAAAATTGCGTCCAGTTGGGGACAATGAGACTTAGAGAACTTATTGGTTATGTCATGGTTGATTAATTCCATGCAAAAGAGGTTATTGCAAGGAACTATCTATTCTTGGATGCCACTGCAGGCATTTGGAGTTGCGCTGAATCCACATAATCCCAGAAAGGAAACACAACTCAGATATTTCAGTTACGAAGAAAGATCTTTCTTCTTTGGCAGGGCGGTCCACCACCATCCGCCTATTATTTGGAGTTCACCTAGCTATATCAGTTGTATGACCATTTTTACTCCCTTAACTTTACTTGTTTCGTTGATACGCTCCTTGTTCATGCTCGTGAAGATCAGGACAGAGTGTCCGAGTTTCTATGTGGGTTACATAGGGATTTCTATCAGATCATGGTTTATATCTTCGGTCGCACTCCTGTCCCTTCTTTGACAGAGACTTATAGCATTTTCCTTCAGAAATATGACCGCCGACAGTCTTGGAGTTCAGAGATCCCCTTTGATGGTTCTGCACTGCTTCTCATTATTGAGGTACTAATATTCGGGACTCTAAGCCCAGTCCTACTGACAAAGACCACCTACTGTGTGACTACTGTCGCAGAAGTCTGCATACTCACGATACTTGCTTCAAATTACACATGGGTTTCCCCCATCTAGAGGTGACATGGTACCTCGTGGAGGACGTGACCATGGCAAATCTGGCTTTACCACTCGCCCTGCTCTCTTGACTAAGTTCATTGATTACAATCCTTCTGGTGGTCAAATATCTGTGCCCTTCTCCACTAATGTGATGGTGACCCTTCGACGCATGGTGCAAAAATTATCTTCTGAGCCCAGTTCTAGTCCATCCTCATCATTTGCCAATTCAAGTACTCCAAGTTCCCATTCTGCAATCGTGTCACCTCCCACTCATTGGATCATTGACTCTAGGCCACTAACCATATGACTGGGTCATCGTGAGTTTCCTATTCTCCATTGTTTGGCAAAGACAAGGTAAGCATTGTTGATGGAATTGTTTCCTCTATTACAGGAAAGAGATTTATCAATTGCATCTCTTATATTGACTTCTGCTCTACACACCCCTTCTTTCACTCGCAATCTCTTATCAGTTAGCCATATAGGCTATAACAAATTCGATGAACCGCTCCATCACTTTATTTTCTTCTTTCCGTGTCTTTCAGGACCTGCAGACGAAGAAGGTGATTGACTCTGGTAGGATGCGAGATAGGTTGTACGTGTTTGATACTACTACTCCCCGAGCTCTTCATGCTCACCAGACTCTTCACGCTTCCTAGCTTCTCTAGTTGATTACTTGACATCAACGCTTGGATCATCCCTCTACTACTACTATGCAATTTTTATGCCATAGTTTTTCATCTTTTGTGTTTCAAACTTTTATGTGTGATGTCTGTCAACTTGCTAAACATAAGAGTGTTTCTTTTCATCACACTTATATGCCTTGTATTGTTCCTTTTCATACTATTCATGCTGATGTGTGGAGCCCAGGCCTGATTGCGTCTATCTCTGGTTATCATTGATTTGTAACATTCATTGACGGTTATTCTCGCACTACTTGGGTTTATTTCATACGTAATAAGAGTGAAGTTTTTTTCACTTTTTCAAAAATTTCACAAAATGATTTCTACTCAATTTAGTTCAACCATTAAAACTCTTGACAGCGATGATGGTCGTGAATATAATAATTTCAAATTTGAAAGTTATTTGAGTGATCATGACATTGTTCATCAAACCACTTGTATCCATTCTCCCGCACAAAAGGGTGTTTTTGAGCACAAAAATTGTCATCTTCTTGAAGTGACGAGATGCTTATTATTTATCATGTATTTACCAAAATACTATTGGGGTGATGCTCTTCTTACTGTATCATATCTCATTAATCGTTTGTCTTACTGTCTTCTGGGCTATTGCACCCCGCTACATACCTTGGGTATTCCTCCTATGATTCTTTCCCCTAGAGTTTTTGTATGTTTATGCTTTGTTCACATCCATATTATTACTCGAATAAAAGTTGTTCCTCGTGCCCTGCGATGTGTTTTCATTGGATACTCTCGTACACAAAACGGGTATAAATATTATCATCCTCCTAGCAAGAAGATCTTTATCTCTATGGATGTAACTTCTTATGGAACTACGAATTATTATGGGTCCTCGCTTCAAGGGGGCTTTATATCACACTTGGAAGTGAGTACTCCTACTCTTCCTTTGCATATTCCACCTCTATACAAGACCATGAATACCACTAATCGGGGGGGGGGGGGGGGGGGGGGGTGGACATTCCTAAGGAAAAGATGTTGCCAGTGTACACTAGGTGAAGAAAAGAATCAAACATTCAGTATCATTCTGTAATACCAGAGCCAATACCGGCTTCGTCCTCAGCGCCCGTTGAGTTACATATTGCTCTCCGAAAAGGTATTCACTCATCCACTCAACATCCTTTATCTAACTACATTTCTTATGCCTCTATAACCCTATCCCATAAAGCCTTTGTCGCATCTCTATCCTCTGTGTCTATTCCCGTTACATGGCAGGAAGCACTTGGACACCCAAAATGGACAAAGGCAATGATGGAGGAAATGCAGCCTCTTGAAAAGAACCGTCCATGGGACCTAATAGATCTCCTTAAAGGCAAGAAGTTAGCTGGATATCGATGGATGTTACGTACTTACGTATAAGCATCCTCTTGAGCGGATCCCCTCAGAGGAGCTACCGAAAGTGCATACGGAAGCCTCCGTGAATGCGCATATGCGAGGATATAATGTTGTCATTAATTAATATGAATTAATGGGTTAATATTGATTAATTAATATTAATATTAATTGATTTAATTAATTGTATTAATTAATCTAATTTGTACTTTCTTGTAAGTATGCCCTCCCTCATCTATATAAGGGGGAGAGGCATAAGTGTTAGACATTCCGGAGGATCTTAATTGTTTGGGGCTCTCTCTACTCCTCTCCCTCTCACTCTCCATCTTCCTCTCCTCTTAGAACTCTCCCTTCTCTCTCTCAGATGTATACCTTTTGATGATAATGCAACGTTCATGATTTTGAGTTGCATAATCTCTCTCTCACGCGCGCGCATCAGATTGAGTGGATCACTCATCTAGATTCTTGTTCGTAACAATGGATCTTTATGGTAAAACAAAACTCCAAAGGTATTGTGGAAACGTTCAAGACATGATTGGTGGCGAGAAGCTACACTCAACCTTATGGTATTAACTACCAAGAGACATTTGCTCTGGTGGCAAAAGTGAATTCAATCTTTCTTGTTATCATGTGCCGCTTGTAAAGAGTGAGATCTACAGTAGCTGGATGTAAACATTGTTTTTCTTCACCGTGAGCTGGAAGAGGAAGTCTATATATTAATGCCTCTTGGTCTTGTCTCTAGTAGCTCAAAAGGGAAGATTTGCAAATTGAAGAAAGCCATTTATGGATTAAAACGATCTCCCAGAGCTTGATTTGGGAGATTTCACAAAGTCATGACCTCTTTAGGCTATACCCAAAGTCATTTCGATCACACTCTATTCATCATACAGAAAGAGATAAAGGTGACTATCCTTATTGTGTATGTTGATGACATGATTATTACAGGTGATGACTTGGAAGAGATCCATGCTTTAAAGATAAAACTTGCTAGTGAATTTGAAGTGAAAGATTTGAAAGAGTTGAGATATTTTCTAGGAATTAAGGTAGCAAAATCAAAATATGGGATTCATATTTCACAGTAGAAGTATATCCTTATTTACTTGAGCAGACAAGAATGAGTGGTTGCAAGTCTGCTGATACCCTTATTGAAGTCAACCACAAATTAGGAAGAGATGAATGGGGAGTTAGTGGAAGATATTACGAGTTATCAGAAGATGGTAAGAAAATTGATCTATCTATCCCATATTCGCCCATATGCAATGGGGGTTGTAAGTCAATATATGCATTCTCCTAAGGTCAGACATCTCCATGTTGTCCACGGGCTTCTAAGGTATTTGAAGACCTCCCCTGGTAGAGGAATTTTAATCTCACCCACTGATGCGGATTGTGCCTGATCAGTTGGTGATATGAGATCCATAACAGGATGTTGTTCTTTTGTTGAAGCTAATCTAGTCACTTTGAGAAGTAAGAAACAACATGTGTCTCGTTCTAGTGCTGAAGCTGAGTTTTGGGTCATGACTCATGATATATGTGAGGGGATGTGACTTCGTACTCTCATGAATGATCTTGACTTACTAGAAACTGATCCCTTCAATTTGTACTGTGATAACAAAGCTGCAATCAACATTACTCATAACCCTATCCAACATGATCGCACCAAACATATTGAAGCTAACCGGCACTTGATTAAAAAAAATATTTTGAAAGGAATTATATGTACTCCTTTCGTACACTCGAAGGGATAACTTGCATATACCCTAAGGGATTCAGGGAAAAAATATTTGTAAATTTTATTAGCAAGTGGGTATGAATAATATTACATGCCCAACTTGAGGAGGGGGGGGGGGGTATTAGGAGTATTAATATGTATTTTATTTTCATGTAATACCCTCTACTATAAGTAGAGAGCCTTCTTCCTTTTCAATTAATTAATAACATTTTTCTTCCAACAATTTCCAACTGCGTTGGAATTATCTTTACAGGTCTATTTATTTGGAGAGAATTGAAAATTGTTTGTCCATTTTTATTATAATTGGATCCTTAATTTAAATTTGGAAGCCCCAAATCGTCCGACTGAACGGACCCCTACAGGATTTTGTTGTCTTTTATCTTTTTTGCTCAAGCAAATAGTCATCATCTCACTCTAATTATCTTGGTTCCGCGAACTTATGCTCTGTTTGGGAGGGTGTCTCCCACGGGAGACGGCCGCAAAAGTTCATGCAGTCTTATTTGGGGACTGAATGTACCATTTTTATTGGATTTGGGCATGTTTTCATCTTAAATTTGCATGAAAATCTATTGGACATGAAAATGACCTTTGATTTTTTTAAATTATAGGATAAAGCTACATCTGGAAAGCAAGGGCTTGGTATTAAGGATAAGCCTAAGAAAGTTGCTGGATGTTACTGGAAGGGGACAAAGACATCTTTCAGTGATAGCAATGCTGATTCCTCTGCTGATTTTAATGGTGTTATAGAGCAGAATCATTGTGATTCAAAGGTTATTGTCAAATCTAAAGCTAAAACTAAATTGAAAAAAATGTCGAAGCAGCTACTCATGCAGGTTAGCACGAAGTCATATAAAAATTGACCATTATTAATCTGTGTTCTGCTCCTAATTTATGTAATAGCAGGTACCTTCCCAATCTTTGAGGTTGAAAAAGCTTAAAGCACTTCTCGAGGTAGAGTCAGAGACTCTTTTTTCCAAATTTTGCTCAGAAAAGGACGCTCTGATTTTCTTGAAACAAAAGGTATGGCCATTTTGAAGGCTTATTAATATGTTTTCATGAAATATTGTCATAATCATTGGGGGGGGGGGGGGGGGGTTGTAATATTTAATCAGTTTTCTTCTGTTCAATTCTAGTTTATTTCACAGTTTGGTTGTGAGTGTTACCAGTTTGTCTATAGGAGGATCATAGTAATGTTCACAACACATGCATCCCCTTGAGGGATAACATGGAAGGGAGGGGTGGAGCGAAATTGAGAAAGGAGAGGTGTAGTCAAATGACGGTTCTTTGTCTTTCCCACATCGTTTTATTGTGGTATATAAGAGCGATAAGTAATGTCCAACATGGTACGAGTCTCCTTAAAGTCGTGACTTTTAAGTATTCTTGGGTATTGTTAGTCTTGATAATCTTAACTATGGTAGAAAACTATGTACAAGTTTCTCAAATAAAGCAACTGAAGTCGCTTAAAACCTTAAAGAGATCATGAAAAAGATACAATAATGTTAACTTGGAATGGTGGTCTATATTAATGATAACAATTCAAATAAGTTGATTTTTTTTAAGGTTCCCAAATATCAAAATGTATTAAAAGGAAGAGGCACTTCTAAAATGAAGAGGGGGAAGGTAGAGTGGCTTTACTATCGTAGATACAAAGATTCACAACTAAACTCATGAACACTAAAGGTCACGGAGCACCTATGTGGATATGAAGTATGAATGTCCTACATGTAGATGCCGGTTCATGGTGGATATAAAAGCGAGAATAGGGGGATGGGTTTCCAGCATGTAAAAGCTGGTTCTCTATTTGACCTTTACAAATGATACTCCGCATGTGAAGAACTTGTATCACAAATAAAGAAAATGAAAAAAAGTTTTTGACAACTATAAACATTGGTTAGACGACTACCTGAAATCAAATTGAAATGGGAACAAGAAAATGAAGGAATATAATGAAGTTAAATGGTAGATGTAAGAGGCACTACTTTTGATCTAGTAACAAGGACCACGACTTCATTAACAACTATAATATACCTTGGGATCATAGATTTGCTGTAGTGTGGAAGTGTTTAAGATGTCATATGAACTTTAACATCAGGAAACACTATTCAATAGGTATTATGGGATAAGCAACATACACCATTTGTCGACACAGAATAAAAGGTTGCATGAGAGTAAGCCTTGAATGCCTTCTAGAAGCTCCTCAATTATATGGGAGGAGGATGAGCTCGAAGTGTCCACAACATGAGAAAATATCAATAGAGAAATATGGGCTTATTACGGCGAAGCTTGTTGATGTCGTTGGTGTGGGTACCCATGCTTTTAATAGCAACACTCCCGAGATAGATGGAACTATAGTGTATGGGAGTGAGATTACGTTTAATCTGACGGTGCAGAGGTGAGGCGAAACACTAGCCATAAGCATTGCAATAGCAACAACCTGTCATTGGGCCTGCTAAATAATCAAAAGGTATCAACATTTTGGAGAGTTATGACATTCTTCACATGAGATATTATCTAGATCATATTGGTGTTTTATGTGAAATTTTTAATCAATTTTCTACTATTTAATTCTATTAAAGTCTGAAATTCATTTTTTGATGAATGGTGGGCCACTCCTCTATATATAATAGAGTAGTGTATACAACAACACTAACGGTCCCCCTCAAGTTGGGCATGCTATACAATTCATACCATGGTTATCAGGATCGCGATCCGGATTTACGATCCTATGATCCAAATTTTGTAAATCGATCCGGATCTTACCTAGGATCTAAATCAGCACATCTACGGCTGAGATCGCGATCCGGATCTTAGGATCTTTAGGATCGCGATCCCGACCCGATTCTACCGGTCCTGCCAAAGGGAACTAGAAACATGTCCAACCCCATCTCGACCCCATTCAACCGGTCCAACACCCATAACCCATTGCATAACCTTATCCCAATCCCGCCCTCATACCCCATCACAGAATCATATCATGCTGCTTTACCGTATCCCAAGTGTCGATTGTCGACTGCAAACAGAGGCCAAAAGCGATGTCTTCGATCGCTTCCAGTCCAGACAATGTCTTCATTTTCCTTCCTTACCAGGTTCCATTTCAAGTGGTGTCAGTGTCTTATCTTATATTTCTGCATATGAGCAATCCAGTGGTTGGTAATCTAGTGGCTTCCTGCTTCGTACTTTCAGGCCGACGCCTTCTCTTCCTTTCTAGCATACGAGCAATCTAGCGGTTAGAAATCCAGTATACGAGCAATTCAAGCTTCCTGCTTCCAGCGTACGAGCAATCCAACAGTCTGGGTTCGTCTTCCTGCTTTTAGGCTTCCACCAATCCATGAGTCCAGATTTATTTTATTGTTAGTAGACATTGGTTGTCCTACCTGAAACTGAAAGTGAACTTAGTGTGATATTATCTTTTTTATTTAGGTATTCAAAAAATTTAATATAATTATTCACATACTGCTCAATTTATTAATTTTTTGTTAATTGAGCATGTAATTGGATGATACAAAATTCAATTTTATATTTTTAGTTTTAATTTATGAATGTTGTAGGATCTTGCGATCCTCGATCCGATCCTACGATCCGATCCGATCCAACCTCGAAATGATCTTACCTAGGATCTTGATCCTGACAACCTTGATTCATACACAACTTGTTAATTAAGCTTAAAAACTACTTTAACTCCAGTCTTTAGTAAGACTGTCAGCAAATTGTCCTTCTGATAGAATGAACGACATATAAATGAGCCCCTTCACAATATTCTCTTTGATTAAGTGTCTATCCACTTCAACATGCTTTGTGCGGTCATGCTGGACACGATTATGGGCAATATTGATAATTGTCTTGTTGGCACAATATAACTTTATCAAATTGTCTTCAAGAACTCCGATATCTAACAGTATTGTGTGAAGTCACATTCCTTCACATATTCCATGAGCCATAGCTTTGAACTCAACCTCTGCACTGAATCGAGCCATCACATGTTGCTTCTCCATATGAATTTTTTCCCCCAACAAATGAGCAGTACCCTGACGTAGATTGACTATCACTTATCTAGCCCAGCCAACATGAATATAGACCTTAATCTTCAACTTGTCATTATGAGTGAATAAGATACCCTTTCCTAGCGACATCTTGAGATAACGCGGGATTATATATACAACATCCAAGTGTTTACTTCTCGATGAGTGCATATACTTACTAACCACTCCACGATATTGCCACATCTGAACGAGTATGAGATAGATTAACAGTTCAACAAGTCTCTGGTAGCTAGCCACATCTTTTATAAGCTCTCCATCATCCTTTCCAAGCCTGTGATTGACTTCAATCAATGTAGTGGCAAGTTTGCACTCGCTCATGCCTGACTGTTCTAATAGATCTAATACACACTTCCTCTATGACATAAATATGATATGCCTTGACCTTGTAACCTCAATCATGGGAAATATTTTAGTTTTCCTAGATCTTTTACCTCAAACTCTTTAGCTAGCTTCTCCTTGAGGATAGTAATCTCTTCGGTATCATCCCTACATATCATAATTTCATCCACATATATGATAAGAGTTGTCAACTTTCCCCTCCTTCGTCTAATAAATAGAGTGTGATCGACATTACTTAGAATATACCCAAAAGAGATCATCATCTTGTGGATTCTATCAAACCATGCTCTCGGGGATTGTTTCAATCCATATAAAGTCTTGTTCAGTTTGCAAATTTTTCCTTCAGAATCACTTGGGACAAATCCAGGAGGTATAGACATATAAGCTTCATCTTCCAGTTCACCATGGAGAAATACGTTTTTTACATCCAATTATTGGAGGTTCCGCCTTTTACATGCAACACGTGATAACAGAACCCGTACTGAGTTCATCTTAATCACAGGGGCAAATGTCTCGTTATAATAAATCTCATGAGCTTGGGTATATCCTTTCACCACCAATCATGCTTTATAGCGTTCCATTATCCCTTTAACATTTTGGTTTACTACAAATACTCATTTGCACCATACGGTTCTTTTCCCATTTGGAAGATCCACCAGTTCCCATGTACTTTTTTTTTCAGTGCCTGCATTTCCTCTATCGTAGCATTCTTTCCACTTTGTATGTTGGAGTGCCTCTGCCACGTAGTAGGAACTGCGATAGAGGATAAAGAGGAAATAAATGTTTGATGCAATGAGGTTAAAAAGGCATAGGAAACATATTTAGACAGTGGGTATTTGATACTCTTACCTTCCATGGGTCGATAGGTAATTTTGCAAGAGCTGGAGATGAAGCCGGGATTGGTTCTGGTATGGGAGGATGAGCCAGTGTGGTTGAGTCCCTGCTTCTCCTAGTATAAACCTGCAGAGCATGTCTTCGGCTAGGAATATTATGGGATAACATGATATATGTTGGAGGGATCGGCAATAGGAGAACTCACTTTCAATGTTGGTGAAGACTCTCTCTGAAGAGAGACCTCATAGTAAGAATCATTTTCTCGAAATATAACATCCATAGAGACAAGAGTTATCTTGGTTGAAGGATGGTAGTATTTATAGCCCTTTTGAGTAAGGCCCAATGAAGGCACACCAAAGGGCACGGGGATCAAGTTTTGAGCATGCAATGTTATGGACATGAACAAAGCACCTACACCCAAAGATTTTTGTGGCAAGTCGAGTAGGAGAGATACCCATTGTATGAAGCAGAGTATTGTTTCCTAAGACACGAATAGGTAGGCGATTGATAAGGTAGGCAACAGTAAGAACATCTCCCCAATAGTATCGAGGAAGATGCATGGTAAAGTGGAGGCAATGAGCAACCTCAAGAAGATGGCGATCCATCTACCCAGTGACCTCTTTCTGAGTAGGAGAATGAACACAGGTGGTTTGATGCACTTTCCCCATGGTAGTCAAATATGTTTTGAAGGAGGCATCAGTATATTCTCGGCCAATATCACTGCAAAGAATTTTAACGGTGACATCAAACTGGATAGATATCACGGTATAAAATTATTTAAACAGAGGAAAGACCTCATTTTTATGGTGCATCAAATAAATCCAAGTGGTTCATGAAAAATAATCAATGAAGGTAGCAGACCATTTATAACCAAATTTAGAAACAACGGAGCAAGACCCTACACATCATAGTGAATGACAACATTAGTAGATGGTAATGAAGAATGCATAAAAGAAATACAGTTATGTTTAGCTAGTTTGCATATATCACAATGAAAGTTCTGTAAGATTTGAGAAGGGAAAAGGAAATAAAAATCTCATAGAAGCAATGGATGGGTGGCTCAGACGGTGATGTCATCAATCCAAAGATGAAGTTGGAGAGGCATGCAGACCTTGGGGTTAAGTAATAAGATCAAACACATAGAGATCGTTTTGCATCCTACCAGAGTCAATCACCTTCTTCGTTTGTAGGTCCTAAAAGACAAGTGGGAAGGAAAAAAAGTAATTGAGCATTGCATGGAGTTAGTCAAGTAACTAATAGAACAAATTTTGAGTAAAGCTTGGTACATAAATGACAGGAAGGTTAGAGAACATGGAATGGATCCTTTCCCTATAATGGAGGAAAGAGATTCATTCACAATACGTATTTTTTCCCTGCCATATAGTTAGAAGTAAGAAACGAAACTTAATGAGGAGCCATGCATATGATCTGTAGCACCAGAATCAATAATCCAGTGAGAAGATGAATGGACAGTAGCGAAGTGGGCACTAAAAATACCTATGCTAACAAAGGAGGATGATAGTTCAGAAGAAGACTCAGTAGAGAGGTCTTGCATCATCTTGCGGAAGGCTTGTATTTCCTTGGCGGAGAGAGAGTGGGGCACTGAGATAGGGTCAGAGCTAGAACTCCTCACATTATTGTCTTTAAAACTTTCAGTCAGATGAGTGTCACAGTGGGGAGAAGGTACCCTCTTCTGGAATCTCCCATGACCACAACCTCCACATGCGGTGGGTCCTTCTCAAGAGGGGGAAAACCATGGAGCTTAAAGCAAGTCTCCCGTGTATGTCGTTTTCCCACAGTGGTCACAAATAAGATGATTTTTGTCTGCAGTCCTTAGCTTGAAATCTCGTGAAGAGTGTCCTCTTGAGTTCAAGTTTGTAATAAGTGCAGAGCCTTCTTGTGCATGTTCAGGTAGCCATAACTGTCTATGATCATATTCTTGTTGAGCAAGATTATAAACCTCAGGTAAGTAAAGAACAATTACGTGGCCCAGAATCTGCATAATAATCTGATTAAAATCCCTATGAAATCCATGTAAGAACTCATACACAGTTCTGACCCTTTCCGTGCCCTGAAGAGAAGCTCGTCACAATGGCAAAGCAAGGTAAGGGAATTAAAGTGATCATATTCTTGATATAATTAAGTGAACTCGGAATAGTAGGCAGATGAAGGGCGATCACCTTGACAACAACAACAACACTCAAGCCTTTATCCCACCATAGTGGGGTCGGCTATATGGATCCTCTGTCGCCATTGCGCCCTATCTTTAAGCATAGTCTCATTAATGCCTAAGTACATCATGTCTTTCTTTATAGTTTCATTCCAAGTCTTTTTTGGTCTACCCCTCCCCCGTTTAACATGTCTAGTGACTAAACTCTCACAACGCCTAACAGATGCCTCTAATGGTCTCCTATGTACATGTCCAAACCATCTTAAACGAGCTTCTCGCATCTTCTCTACAATTGGCGCCACTCCTATCTTATCCCTGATACATTCATTCCTAATTTTATCCAGTCTCGTGTGACCACACATCCACCTAAGCATTCTCATCTCCGCGACTCCCATTTTTTGCTCGTGTACACCATTCACTGCCCAACACTCAGAACCGTAGAGCATTGCAGGCCTAATTGCAGTACGGTAAAACTTGCCTTTAAGTTTTAGTGGTACTTTACGATCACATAGGATCCCAAACGCGCCTCTCCACTTCAACCAACCTGCTTGGATTCTATGAATCACATCTTTATCTACACCTCCATCTTTTTGAATTATCGATCCCAGATATTTAAAGCACTCACTGCGGGAAATATCTTGGTCACCCAATTTAATGACGGAGTCATCTGACCTTCTTGCACTACTAAATTTAAGCTCTATATACTCTGTCTTTGTCCTGCTCAACCTAAAACCCTTCTTTTCTAAAGTGTCTCGCCAAGATTCCAGTTTCGCGTTTACACCCTCGCGCGTCTCATCGACCAAAACAATATCATCTGCAAATAATAAACACCAAGGTATTGCTTGTTGGATATGTCCGGTGAGCTCATCTAAGATAAGGGTAAAGAGGTAAGGGCTTAAAGCTGACCCTTGATGTAAGCCAACAGCGATAGGGAATTCCTGTGTTAATCCTCCAGATGTCCTCACCCTGGTCACTGAATTTGTATGCATATCTTTGATTACAAATCAGAAATATCTGAGTTGAAATATCTGAGCAGAATTCCCTTTTTCTGGAGTAAGCGGACTCAACCCTCTTACAAATGTTGACGACTATGTTAAGGAGCGAGTAACTGCAAGCCGAACATCTGCCTTTGTCAAGCCAGGACCACTGTGGGAAACGTAATTCATCAACATAACTAGTGAGTTCTCAGTCTCATTGACCTCAGGTAGCAGTATCCTGTGCAGGTTCTCTTATGCTCCCATTTGCATAGCCAAACATCTTTTGGCTCTTAAGTGACAAAGTAATGGACCTTGACTAAGACAAGTAATTTGTATTGTTGAGGCAAATAGTCATAATTTGAGGGACATTATGATCACGACTAACCCGGTTAGATCTAGCATGAGTTGATTGGTCCCTTGAATCAACAACATCTGACATATCTAACAACGATATAGGACAAAAGAAACTTGAGATTAAATTAAATCACAAAATACCCGTTGAACGGTCGCCGGAAAATAGGTCGGAGAATCACCAGAGCTGGAAGAAAATGATAAACTCCTCATTAGGACTTTCCAAATCTCGAGAACACATCATTCTGAAGGTTTTAGGGTCATGGAAGAGCCATTTGTGCGGTAGAAACATTTTTCTCAAGCAGGAAAGAATCCCCAAAACCTAGATCTAAAATCTAGGAAAATCCAACCAATAAATCCAAAGGCTCCTTTAGTATGACATGCGGAGGAGAGATATGAAGCTGTGGAAAGAAACTGAAGTGGATCTGACGGTCAAAATGGGCTCAGCACCCCATACCAATCGATCGTTGTCGATCAACACCGAATCACCGATCAACGCAGCAGGCTGGAACGCGGTCGAAGGAGGGTTTGCTCGTTGGAGGAAGCTTCTGCATCGGTTGAAAGGAATATTACGGGGTGCTGAGCTACGTCGGAGGATCGATCGGCACTCAGAAATGGAGAAATGGCGGGAGCGGGCAGACGGGCGGAAGCGACTTATGGGTGAAACTCTATTTCGGCTCTAATACCATGTTAAAAACTGAAATTCATTTTTTGAGGAAATTTGGGTCCCTCTATATATAATATATTGTATACAACAATACTAACATATTCTAGTTTGTTTCATTGTTTGGTTGCGTGTGTTGCTAATTCGTCTATAAGAGGACCCTATTAATGAACATAACACGTGCATCCTCTCGAGGAAACACATGAGGGGTGGGGTGGGGGGGGGGGGGGAGTGAAAGGATATGGATAAGGATGTTAGAATATTATTATTATTATTTGGTTTGCCTAATATTGTAACCCCTCTATATATAAGGGTCCTATTATTGAAATGAAGATACGTAATTTTCCATCTCAACATGGTATCAGAGCCGGCCTGCGTCGTCGCTCGCGCCTCCTGCTCCGCACGCCGTCGTCGCTCGCGTCTCTTGATCGCATGCACGCCGTCGTCGCTCGCAGTCGTCCGCATCTCCTGATCCGCTCCCGCTTCGCAGACCCGCTTCGCCGTCGTCGTTCGCGCCTCCCGCTTCGCATACCTCTTCTCTACCGGTTCTTCTCCTGTTCCGGCGCCGGTGCATCATGCAGTAAGTCTTGCCTTCTCCGGCGCCGTCTTCCCTTCATGATGAAGTATTATGGGTGGATTCTTTCTCCCTTACCATCCACCTCTTGATGCCCTACCCCTTGGGTGTTCTCCGGATTTCTATTCCTGAGCCATGGGATCTAGCGGCGCGGACTCTCCCGCTATCTCTACCGGAGTTACTCCGTCTCCTGTTTCCGGTGGTGCTCCTCCGCCGGTTTTCTACCGTGGAACCACGGATCACAATACCTCTCAAATCACTACCATTCGCCTTGATGAATTTAATTACCTCTCATGGTCCCGGTCTATCACGCTTGCCCTCAAAAGTCGGTGTCTCTTTGGCTATGTCACAGGCCAAATGAAGGAACCGGATAGGAATTCTCCTGAATGGCTGCAATGGGAATCAGAGAATTCCTTAGTGATGTCCTGGCTCACTAATTCGATGCAGGAGTCCATTGCCCGCAACTATCTATTTCTGGGCAATGCTACTGATATTTGGCGTCGTGCGGAGTCTACTTACTCTCGCCGTGGCAATGCTGCTCAAATCTTCCAGTTGCGCCGCAAAATCTGTTTACTCAGGCAGGGTGATCGTCCTCCTTCAGCATACTACTTGGAGTTCACGCAGCTTTACCAAGAGTATGATCATTTTGATCCTCTTGTCTTTGCTAGCCCTATTGATGCGACAATGGTTAGAGCCAGGGATGACCGCAATCGCATATTTGAATTTCTTCGTGGATTGCACCGCGACTTCGATCAGGTCAGTGTTCAGATTCTGGGATGCACGCAGATACCTTCTCTTCCTGAGGTCTACAGTTTAGTGCAGCAGGAATTTGATCGTCGTCAGACTCTCCTTCCTTACTCTGTGCCGGAGAGCTCTGCCCTTGTCGCTTCTACCCCCTCTCTTCTTGGTATGCGTCCATCACGGGACCCCAAGTCGAAGAGTTCTGATAAGGATCATCTCCTATGTGATTATTGTGGTAAGAGTCGCCACACTCGGGATACCTGCTTCCGGCTTCATGGGTTCCCAACCCCAAGAGGGGGTGCTCCACCTCGTGGTGGTCGTGGTTCTGGACGCTTCTCCGATCGTCATGCTGCTCCACGTGCGGCCCATCTTACTGATGCTGCTGCCGATACCTCTCAGTGCTACTCTGTTACTGATGCCTCTGCCACTCTTGGTGGCTTTACTGCGGATGAAATGTTGGCTCTCCGACGCATGATGCAGGGCCTTTCTGCGGAGCCTTCTGCCTCTTCCTCCTACGCTCACACGGGACTGCAAGGTGCCCATTCTGCTGTTTCTCCTCCCTCCACTCAATGGGTCATTGATTCTGGGGCCACAGATCATATGATCGGGTCCTCTACATATTTTGTTTCATATACTCCTCTCTCTGGGCGTGACAAGGTGAGCATTGCCGATGGTTCCCTTTCCTCTATTGTCGGGAAGGGCACCATCCCCTGCTCCTCTCTTACCCTGTCCTCTGTTCTCCATGTTCCCACCTTTACTCGTAACCTTCTTTCAATCAGTCACTTAACTAACTCCATGCATTGTTCTGTGACCTTTCTTCCGTCTTCTTTTGTTTTTCAGGACCTGACGACGGGGAAGGTGATTGGCTCTGGTAGCATGGTGAACGGTCTCTATGTGCTCGACTCTGGTGCACCTCCACCAACTCTCGCTCTCCATTCCAGCACTGTCCATCCTATGTACTCCTGGCATTATCGCCTAGGACACCCCTCTATCCCTGTTATGAAGTTGTTGTTTCCTACCATGCTTACTGCTATTTTTGAGACTTTTGTGTGTGATGTCTGTAGTTTAATCAAACATATTTGTACTTCATTTAAGCATGTTTCGCTGCCTAGTTCTATTCCTTTTGCTATTATTCATACGGATGTCTGGGGTCCATGTCAATTCCCTTCCATTTTTGGTTGTGTGTGGTTTGTTACGTTCATTGATTGCTTCTCTCGTACTACATGGTTGTATTTGATGCGTCACAAAAGTGATGTTTTTTCTATTTTTCGCCGATTTCATAATATGATCTCCACCCAATTTCAATCCACAATTAAAATTCTTCGTAGTGACAATGGCCGCGAATACATTGATTCGCAGTTTGAGCACTATCTTGCTGATCACGACATTTTCCACCTGACCACCTGTGCCTATTCCCCAGCACAAAATGGTGTTGCTGAGCGGAAAAATCGCCATCTCCTGGAGGTTGCTCGGTGTCTATTGTCCACCATGCATCTCCCAAAATGTTATTGGGGCGATGCTGTTCTTACTGCTGCATACCTCATCAATCGTATGCCCACACGTGTCCTGGGGAATTCTACCCCCCTTGCTACTCTCCATGTACCCCCTACCCGGCTTCCCTCTAGGGTGTTTGGTTGTGTTTGCTTTGTTCATATACACCACCCTCGCCCGTCCAAACTTGATCCTCGTGCTCTCAAGTGTGTCTTTATTGGTTACTCACCGACGCAAAAGGGGTACAAGTGTTTTCATCCTCCTACCAGGAAAGTGTTGGTCAGTATGGATGTCACATTCCGTGAATCCGAGTCCTATTACCCTCCGTCTGATGCCACCTCCACCACCGTATCCCCCCCTTCGGGTGTCCCCTATGTTCCTCTACCTATACCTCCATCGTATCCCTCACTTCAGGGGGAGACTCCAGTGGAAGTGAGTCCTCCTATACTGGTGGAGGTGAGTTCCTCTCCTACACCTCATCCACCCTACATACCTTCACCTCCGCCCTTGCAGGTATATACTCGGCATGCGAAGAGGGCAAGCACACAAGATCCAGTTATGCTACCAGAACAGTCAGTGGATCCTGACTCAGGGCCTTCTGATCGTCCAATTGCCATCCGAAAAGGTATTCGGTCTTGTACTCGCCATCCTCTATCAAATTATGTATCTTATGATTCTCTTTCTACCTCCTACAAGACCTTTGTCTCTTCCCTTGCTGCTTCTTCCATACCTGTTTCGTGGCAGCAGGCTCTTGAGGTCCCTATGTGGCGTGAGGCGATGGTTGAGGAAATGAAGGCTCTGGAGAAGAACCATACTTGGGATTTAGTTCCTCTTCCCCACGGAAAGAAACTTGTTGGGTGCAAGTGGGTGTTCTCGGTGAAACAGAACCGAAACAGAACCCCCAAGGGATTGTTGAGAGATGTAAAGCGAGGTTGATTGCAAGGGGTTATACACAAACCCATAACATCAACTATCAGGAGACGTTTGCCCCGGTAGCCAAGATGAATACAGTCAGGGTCTTACTATCCGTCGCTGTTTGCAAAAATTGGGACCTGTTGCAGCTGGATGTGAAGAATGTCCTTCTCCATGGTGACTTGGAAGAGGAGGTCTATATGTCTCTCCCTCCATGTCTTACTCCAGTTAATGCTGCAGGAAAAGTATGCAGAGTGTTAAAGGCTCTATATGGGCTGAAGCAGTCCCCGAGAGCATGGTTTGGTCGCTTCCACAAGGCTATGGTGTCGTTTGGATATAGTCAGAGCAACGCAGATCATACGCTGTTCATCAAACATAGGCTTGGGAAAATTACTGTTCTCATTGTGTATGTTGATGATATTGTCATAACAGGTGATGATGTGGAGGAAATTCAGAGTTTGAAGGCAAAGCTAGCTAGAGAGTTTGAGGTCAAGGACCTGGGAAAACTCAGGTACTTCTTGGGAATTGAAGTTGCTAGATCTAAGCAGGGTATATTTGTCTCTCGGCAGAAATACACGTTAGATCTTCTTGAGAAAATGGGAATGAGCGGATGCAAACCTGCTGACACTCCGATTGAAACAAATCACCGACTGGAGCGTGATGATGGAGGGGATATTGAAGATATCTCAGGATTCCAGAGATTAGTGGGGAGGTTGATATATCTGTCCCATACTCGCCCAGATATCTCCTATGCGGTGAGTGTGGTGAGCCAGTACATGCACGCTCCTAAGACCCGACATGTGGATGCTGCACACAGGATTCTACGGTACCTCAAGTCTTCACCAGGAAGGGGTATCCTGTTTGCTCAAAGTACTGATTTAAAGATTGAAATCTATACTGACCTGATTGGGTCGGGTCTGTTGACGATAGGCGATTTACTTCTGGATACTGCTCTCTTGTTGGAGGCAACCTTGTTACCTGGAGGAGCAAGAAGCAACAAGTGGCGGCGCGATCCAGTGCTGAGGCCGAGTTTAGAGCTATGGCCCAGGGGGTCTTTGAAGGTTTATGGCTTCGGGCTTTACTGAGGGATCTTGGTCTTGTGGAAGAAGGGCCCATCCGGCTGTATTGTGACAACAGGTCAGCCATCAGTATCGCACACAATCCCGTTCAACATGACCGGACGAAACACATTGAGGTGGATCGACACTTTATCAAGGTAAACATTGAAAGAAGAATTGTGTGTACTCCCTTTGTGCCCTCCAACAGGCAGCTAGCGGACATTCTCACCAAAGGACTGAGTGGGAACATATTTAGCAAGATTGTGGACAAGTTGGGCATGATTGATATCTCCCGCCCAACTTGAGGGGGAGTGTTAGAATATTATTATTATTATTATTATTATTTGGTTTGCCTAATATTGTAACCCCTCTATATGTAAGGCTAAGTTGTTAAAGGCGCGCCTCAGGCGCGCCTAAGGCTCCAGGCTCACCAGGCTCAGATGATTGCGCCTTTGTGCGTCTTTTTTGCGTCTTTGGAGAATAAAAGGCGCACTTGGGTGTAATTTTTGCTATAAATTTTTCTTTTTCAAAATAAGGAAAGAAATAATGCAACAATTCAATAACTTTGCATGATGTAGTGTTTGTGAAACAAAATCGAGCGTCGAGGCTTAAATATGGTCCTAGTAACCACATTGATTTTATTTTTTTAAGAGATATAAATGATAGTAATGAATGATTAATGGGTAGAATAGACGAAGAATCTGATCAAGAAGATGAATTGATATTTAATGATAATTATTTAAATTGGATGTGATTGCGCCTTGCCTTCGTCAGGCGCGCGCCTGCGCCCTGAGCCTTGCGCCTAGGCTCCAAGACCTATTTGCGCCTTGGTGCGCCTTGCGCCTTGGTGCGCCTTGCGCCTTTAATAACAAGGATGTAAGGGGCCTATTATTGAAATGAAGATACGTAATTTTCCATCTCAACAAAGGAGAAGTGTAGTTAAGAATGGAGGAAGGAAGACATTTGATGAGGTATCAGCCAGTCATGACGGCAAAATGTCAATAAGTGACCGGAATATTCATTTGTAACATAAGAGATTTGACTACCTCAAATAAAAGGCTTCCTCTTTGCAGCACTATTTTGTTATGGTGTACAAGTTTCTCGAATAAGTCAACTAACACTTAAAACCTCCGAGCGATCACGAAGAACATGCAATCATGTCAACCTGAAAAGATCATCTATAAAAATGACAAGTAATGCAATTCTAGTAAGTTGATATTTTTATAAGAGTCCCAAATATCATAATGTCCTAAAGGAAAGAGAGCATCCCTTCTAAAATGATAAGGGAGGAAAGGTATACTGATGTTACTCTCGCGGATTCAAAGACTCAACTAAACTCAAGAACAACAAAGGTCGGGGAGCGCTTTTGTATGGATATGAAGGACGATTGTGTTGTGGGCCGGGCCTCGGACTCTGGGCTTTTCCCGCTTCACCGCCTACCCAACAACAAGACTGCAGTCCGTACACCCCAACCAGCTCTCCGCACTCATTTTTCATGCGGTAGGTTGTTGAGTCCGGGATTCGAACCCAGTCCCTCCTTGATGAGAAGTCCTTCCATTGAGTCTCATCACCAACTGAGTTGCAACCTACCACATGAAAAATGAGTGTGGAGAGTTGGTTGGGGTGCACGGACTGCAGTCCTATTGTTGGGCAGGCGGTGGAGCGGGAAAAGCCCAGAGTCTGGGGCCCGGCCCACAACAGATTATCCTAGAAGTAGATGTCAGTTCATGGTGGATATGGAAGCAAGAATAGGAGGATGGATATCCAACATGTAAAGCCCGTTCTAACCATTACAAATGACACTCCGCATTTGAAGAACTTGTGAGAGATGGGGAAAATGAAAACGTCATTGAACAATTATGATTACCGGCTAACTAAAAGCAAATTGAAATGGGAACCAAGAAAATGAAGAATATAACGAAGTTGAGGGTGTAAGAGGCATTATTCCTGATCTAGTAGCATGGTTAGTGTCTCCATTAGTAACTATAATATACCTCGGAATCATTGAATTGTTCTAATTTTAGTGTCTGAGCCCTGAGGTGTGGTACAAACTAGCACCAAAATATGCCATTCAAGAGGTATTGTGGGGCAAGCAATATATGCCTTTTGTCGACGTGGACTTCAAGGGCGCATGTGATGACGATTGTTGAATAAGCCTCAAATGCCTTGAAAAATCTTCTTAAAGATATGAAAGGAGGATGAGCTCAAGTATCCATAACATGAGAAGATATCAGCAGAGAAAGATGCTGCGGCTAAGGTGTTCTTGTCGTAACACGCAGCCTCAATGTTGCTCTGGTCGACAAAATAAAGAGCAAATGTTATGAGGCCCTCCATATATAACTACCTCGCTTAGTGGCATGTGGGAGTACTAATGATGCCTGCTAACTGAGGGTTTGAGGTGGGGGGCAAAGGAACCTCCGCTTGAGGAGCCACTTTCAGCACAATAGGCCACACTCCCGAGATAAATGGAACTGTAGTGGACGTGGCTGAGAGACGCCTAATCTGACAACACGGTGGTGAGGCGAAACACGATCCATCAACATGGCAATAGCAACAAGAGCTTGCTAGGCCCGCCCAACAGTCGTATTCGTAATCAAGGGATGGTGTCAGAGCCATAAATTGAACACATTGTTGAACTTGGCCATCAATGATTGCATGTCTTGATTATCTCTTTGGGTGAGGGAACTAAGCTCTATGAAAAATATCATACTTTTACTAAAAAATAGAAGAAGCTATCAAGCTAACATGGAGATGAGCATCCTTGCATAATCTTATCATGAGGAAACAAGTTTACTGACTAAAGATGGTTTACTTTAACTTTCAAAGAGACTGATGATCCGAATCTAAGCAATGCCAAAGGATATCTCGGAACGAGTTCGCATTCCAATAATAATGATGGTTGTTCTTATTGAGAGAGTATTCGTGCAAGAAACAAATGTTCCGTAGAAAAACACAGGATAAGAAGAAACAGATCGCGTAGTTGTAGACCGGAGCAGGCTTTCCCAAGGCTGAGATTCAGTGTCTGTTAGCCTCAAATTTTGTACTGAAGTGAAGTAAAACTGACATTCATGAAAAAAAAGCCACGGCCGTTCCCCTATCCCTTATTTCAGCATTTGGTTGACCATTGATTGCTCGGCTCGAGCAGTCAATTTGAGAACTCAATTGGAGCAGTCGTTGATCAATTACGTGAGATGTAATTTTAGGGGCGGTGATATTAACAATTATCAGTTTATCTTGTTAGAAGATGAATAGATATTTATGTGGCAAGATTGTTGATGTTGGATGTCAGGTTCATGTCGGTTTGAGTTTGAAATGTCAGATGTTTGATTGCGGGTGATATATCGGGGATATTTTACAATATCAGAATTTAATATTTAAATAAATTTATTTATAATATATGCACTTTTTTTGTAAATATGTATAATTGTGCACATTACGTATGTTTATAAATTATAAAGTAAATATATATATACACATAATGTATGTATATAAATTACACAAAAATAGGCGTCGACGGCAATAAATGACAAAACACAAAATGAGAGCGAACTGAGAAAGATGTTGAAGCTAGCCTTAGAGAGATGCACAAAATAAAATTTTACCACTCGGTCGCTTAAAAGAAATGAAAATATATGTATTTCTAATACTCTCGCCGATAAATCGCACCTAGGGCACGACTATCCGCAACCCAGCAGTTTGTGATTTTCTTTACTCGCTAAAACCAGCTGGACTCACGATATCTGCTCACGGAGGGTCCCTGGCCTTCGTTTCTAGCCGTTCTCCAGTGATAGTCGTCATTGCTCTGCATTCATCCTACTTTCCTCATTGCTCTCCAACCCTTTCTTCCCCATTACTGTGATCTCACTATCATCATGCGGACGAGGAGAAGAAGAAATCCCGATTCCATTGCAATTGTATCGTCAACATCATCAGAAAAGCCACTACCCAAGCCATTCCCACCGTTCATGGAGAACGAACCACCGCCTTCTTCCCCACTAGAAGAGGGAGAGCTTCCAAAATCTCCTCATTTGACTCCTCCGGTCCGATCCATTCCTCTTCGAGCCCAGACACTTGAACAGCCTGATAATCTTCAATTGTTTCTCATCACTAATGAATCAAACAATCACCATTTGATCACCGAACTGGAACAAGCGTTCTTCAAGCTCATGAATCTTGGAGTTTCGATCAAACATAGTATTCTCGTGGAAGAATCCTCAAGTTCTCGGCCGCCATTTTATTTACGACGACCCAATTACTTGGAGTCATGCTAGGATTGATTTGTTGTTCGTATTTGGTTTACCGTTTACGGATATAATCATTTTTTTGTGCGGATAACCATTTTCAAAAACTGTGGTTTGCAGCAAGGTTTTTAGAACCGGACTGAACATTAAACCGGAAGTAGGAGAGGCTCAAGGTTAGATCTATTCAACCAGTTGAACCGTTGTTGAACCTTTATACCACCCAAAAAGTAATTTTTTTTAAATATTTAAATTACAGTACCCCGGCCGCGATAACACTCTTGCGGCTCGCAGCCTCCCACGTGATACCTCTCTCTCTCTTCTCTTCGTTTTCCTTTCAAAGACACATTTATTTATTTGATTTGACAATTACGATTAGATAATATAGTAATTACGACAATTTAAAAAACTTGATTTTGACAAAAAAATTTTACTTTTTCGTGCATAATTGCTTATATGGAAATTATAATTTAAATTATTTTAAAATAAATAAAAGAATTTGACGGCATTAGATTAAAAAAATACGAGTAGTATTGACATTATGAATGTTTCACAAAAAATGATTTTCCCTTTTAATATAGTAGTTTAGATAAACAATGGTAAAATTGGCTGAGACTCTGGTATTATTATTTATTATTTATTATTATTATTATTATTTTGCAGTTGGAAGGCAGCAGGTCATTCCACATTGAAGGCAAGAGGGTGAATCTGGTAATTTAAGGAAACCCATAATAATTTAGAAATTTTGGGACATTTCCATCTTTATGTTTATCTATCCATTCAATTTTTGTTGTGAGAAATTTGTTGCGGCTATAGAAAACATTTATTGCTAGGTTGTTCTCCGTAAAGAGCGCGTCATATTGACACATAAAAGCTTCACTATTGTGGTTCTTGTTATAGAAAACATTTATTATTTGTTAAATTATTCTCAAGCTTTATTGAAGTATTGATTTTTTTGTTTAGGGCCATTTCCCTGGACCTCCCTTCTAAGTTTGCTAAATTACAGGTTGCACCCCTCTTACTTTTGAAATTACAAAAATCTCCCATGTAAGGGTACATTCCATAACATCCATGCGCAAAAAGTCCCTCCTGCAAATTTACTCCAAGCGGGTATTTTTGTGCATAGATGTTATGAAATGTGAACTTACGGTAGAGGTTTTTGTAAGTAAGAGGGGCGCAACCTGTAATTATGCTAACTTCGAGCTAGTAAACTTCAAATGTGCGCCGACTGGCTTGTTCTTGCTCGACCGTATTTATTTATGAAGTGTTGCGAAATCCATAGTATGTTTTCTTATTTGCTCGCATATTTTATATTATATTATTGAGTCATGCATATGTTAATGTAGGACTTGTGTGATTCAATTTTGTCATTTGTCATGTATATGAATAAAATGTGAAGAGTAATACATAAATTATGTACCTTGGTCTAGCATTGACCATGATGTCCAATGGTGATGCCACCTCGTCGTCGTTGAACTTTTCAACCTTATCCTCTTTGTCTTGTCGCATTTTATCCTAATTGCCCGAATCCGTTCAATAACAAGCCGCATCATCCTCGATGGGCACCGCCTTTCACCCTCATTGAATGTAAACTCTCTCCTCCTTCATACCATTAGTTGCATCTCCCTCCACTAGCCCCCACATTGTAAATGTGGGTTACACAACACTTCTCCTTCACTAATTGCGATAATTGTCGGCCACACCGCTTCTCGTCCACTAATCGCAAGCACAATATGAGTCTGTTTGGCATGGCAGTGACGGTCGCGAACGCGGTGGTTGTGAACCGTCGTCCGTTTGGAGCGGCGCTTTTGCTCCGATGAGTTCGAAAAAAAATATCACCTTCATGATTGTGTGTTTGGCATACCAACGGTTATGACTGTCACCGAGAAACAAAAATTTAATTTTAAACATAAAAATGAATGGAGTTTCTTAAGTGAGGTGGAGCGCTCATGACTGCCACCGCCGTGCCAAACACACCTTAAGTGATAATCTCTCTTTCTTCCCTCTTTTTTGGCTATAACATTGCTCCTCTATGTTGCAACTAATTACATTTTTCAAATCATTTTAATTACAATTTATTTGTCAATAAAAGCTTACACTTTCAATTTTCATATTTTTATTTCATTTAGCACTTATATTTCATATTTTCTGAATAATTTTGAAGTCCATCACTTCTGAATCTTTCCCTCAGCCTCATAATCTTAGCATTTTTAAATCTACATTTCTTCATATAAATCTTCCAAGTCCTCAAAATAATCTCATGCCTACCACCCAAAACATTAGTGTTTCTCTAAAGAAATTATGGGTCTGTTTGTCGCGGTGTTTTTGCTTCGATGAGTTTGGACAAAAATGCCACCTTCATAAAACATTTATTTGACATGAAGTGGATGGAGTTCTTTAGATGAGGTCGGGCATTCACGAACCACGGTTCATAATCACCATGTTCACGACTGTCGCCGTCGTGCCAGACGGGCCCTAGTGGGTGGGTATGTTTACCCTTGTGAATGAAAGTCTAGCGATGTAAAAGATTTTGAATCTCGTGGTAATTGCAAGCAATAAGATACACTTAAAAATTGTTTGTTAACTCTCCGGCCAATTTCATTTCCCAGTGCCCTCGCTCACTTAAAAATTGTTTGTTAACTCTCCAGTTTCAATTTCATCTCGTGTTTGTCAGCGCCCTCGTTCTCACCGCCGAAACAAAGGCATGCCCATAATAACTATTTGCAGCCCCTAAAACATTAACTTTTTATTAAAATTTAAGAAATCACAACACTCTAATTGCCGCCCCCTCTTTTCAAGCCCGATACCTTCTCTGCCCTAACCAAGGGCTGTATGTTGAATTCTTCTATATGTAGGATTATTGCTAGAATTTTGTATGTTCAATTCTTCTATATTTAGGATTATTGCTAGAATTTTGTATGTTCAATTCTTCTATATAATGAATTCTTCTTATTTGTAGGATGTAAATTTTTGTCAAGGGGCTGCAAATATCCAAGGGCTGCAAATAGCTAATTGAGGGGTTGCAAATATCATAGAGCTGTAAATAGCTATTTGAGGCCTGCAAATATAAGCGCCCCGAAACAAATAGGTCCTTAAGCTAGAAGAATCAAGCAAAAAAGTTATCATCTTTTTAATAAAATAGCCACCGTTATTATGTAGAATTTATCATATATCTTTTTAATACCAACATTAAACTAATTGAATTTCCTATGGGAAATTTTCCCATGAAAAAATTCATGATCGAACTACATTGGATGTTTCTCCCCCGAGAAATTTTGAATTTTTTTGTGATTTTATCATCAAGAATGTTCATAGTATTTTTAGCATACTTTAAGCTTCGAATTTGTCATGTTTATGCTTCTATTATAATTATGCGGCATTACGTGCTTCTACGCATTTCTAATACATGGGCATTGTGCGAGCTAAAGGGGTTGATTTGCATGCGTTTTGGAGGCTATTAGGTGAATATCTCATATTCCGTATAAGGTGCACGACCGTGCGCTTCATTGAGATGATTGTGCGCCTCCTATGTAATGCATTTTTTGTGTTTATGTTTTTTTTTTCAGAGCATGGTCGTGCGCCTCTTTGAGCATGATCATTCATGCTTAATTTATTCATGATTTTCTAGATAATGGCTTACATGCCAATTGGTCGTGCACCTCTTTGTGCACGATCGTGCGCCTTCCCGTGGAATCATAGATTTGTGTATGATGTGGACTAACATGTATCGTATGATCGTGGCCCCTTTGAGCACGAGCATGTGACAAAAAACTATTATCTAGCAAAATCACGAGTTCCATCTTTTGGTCGTGCGCTTACTTATCATGTTTGTACACCTTGCCGCACGATTGAAGCCTGGTATGTCGTGTGCACATGATCGTGTGCATCTATGAAGCATGATCGTGGGCCCAATTCTGACACTATTGGAAGGAGAAATCCAAGAATTTGAAATTAGCCAAGTGATGCAAGGAGGCGAAGGCGAGAGCAAATAGAAAGAAAAAATGCGTATTTGGATCGTTAGTGACAACCCTCCTCTATCCTGTACCAGGCCACCGACGGGCAGAAGGCCGGCTTGACAACCTACAACCCTTTCCAGAGCACCCGAGGAGATCTCTTCTCTCTGCGTATTTTCCTTTTTCTTCGATTAAAGTTTGGATGTTTAAGGATGGTTTGTTGATTTCTTGTGTTTGTTGTGATCAAAAGTCTCTTAAGCTGCAAGTTTACATTTTTCATGTTCTTCTTTGTTAATGATAATATGTTTTCTTCCTCAGACGACGATATTTTGTGCGGTCCTAACCTCTCTAGCTTGTAGATTTATTATCCTTGCATTTATATGTTAACAAACCCTCTTCTCAATCAATCGCCTAAATTGTTTGTCGGTATATTAATTTTGAGTATTTCAGCTACGTGTTCCATGTGGAGATGATATACTCAACTCACTCTTTATTACTAGCGACCAGTACATTGTCGTAGTATTTCCTTCGAGATTTGCAAGCGAACTAGTCGTGCGTCAAGGATATTGGCCTACGGAAAGAGAAGCGTGAAATGCGGAAAGCTCCTTTCAGTTTTTTCAGGAAGTGGGTGGATTTACTGTATACAAAAAAAGTCAGGTTGGGTACCCCTAGAAAGTCAAAGTGGTCGGATCGGACATGAGAGACCACAACTATGACCGGCTATCCGAGACGATTCTAACGAACCTAATTTTGCACGATTTGAGTCAGCGTAATCCCTCAATCAGTCCATCAAAGGAAGAGCATGAGAACAACTTGACTCGGCCCAACCTGAACAGGAACAACCAGGGCCATTGATCCTCTTCCTCTCGCTAGGGCAAGCCAGCCCTTGAGCGAGGTCGCACCGACGGTGCTCACTGGCACGGACCTCTTTGTCGTCGTTGGTCACCAAGTGGCTTAAAAAACTCCATTGATGGAGTTTTAAGATTCGAAAGTTTGGAAGCACGTACCTCTCTGACCACTCAACGAAATTGCATTCCAAAAGCGGCACTAGCTTGCTTTCTAAAAATGATAGAAGATAAGTTATTCAATCGAAGATTTTGACCGACTTTCGGCGGGACAGTCATTTCACTCAAACATCCTTTCGTCGGCGATTGCCGGAGCTCTAAACCTCTGATCGAGAAATCATCTCCACCAGCGGACTCATAGTAACGAGATGAAGCTTTCCTCAAATTTCATCAAATTTCAAGCACTTTCATTTTCCAGCGAGTCGGTCGCCGCCTCCAGCTGTCACCACTGTAGTGAACCTGGCCAGGCTGCCTGAATCCGCCCGGGGGCAAAGTTATCTGACCATCAATGTTGGTGATCGATGGATATAAATTGGACAATTCTATTCGTCCATCAAATAATTTAAAATGCAAAATTCTTTAATTGCACGCTACGAAATCTATAAAAGAGGCTATACCCTTCACTTGAAGGGGTCAGAATAATGAGGGTATGGCGTGAGCCATTATGGGTTATGATCACTGCACATGCTGCCCTTCAAAGCGCCAGCATTCGCCGCTCTCTAGAGCGCGTTGACACGCCCCACTCTACAGACTGTGCCCACTCTACATATCGTGCCCCACACGGCTCTCCAGATTGTACCACGTGCCACTCTCTAGACCATGTGTGACAACTCGAAATTTTATAATGAGAGGTGAGTAGGTCATTTGATCCTGCGGCATGGATCAAAAATTTCATTTCATTATCTTTAAATGAAATGAATGTTTAATATATTAAAATAGATCCGCTCTCCAAAGTGCACTTTGCTTCGCTCCGCTCCGCTCTCCAGTGCACACCCTCGCGCTCCGCCTCCTGTGCGCATGTAACTCCCATTTTTCCTATTGTGTGACTTGAAATGGATGGTTAATGCATTGGATAAGTTCATAGATGTGTATAGCAGCTTTTGGGGTGATTGAGGGGCTTGTTTAAAGACTTTTCCAGTCTACATAGTCTGATACATGCTCGTGTACACATATTTGTAGCTCCTGTGTAGTTTTAGTTCCCGGGAGGCTGTAAACGAAACCTGGCACACATCCTGGGCAGGTTGTGTTCAAAGTCGTGTACATGAAACTTGTAGCATACAAAATGGGTTGTCTTCTGGAATAGTGGACACGAACAAGCACACGGCATGACCTGGCCATGTACCAAGCCTTGTCCAGGTTATTTCCAGAGACTATTTGGTGGCGATCAGCCCAGATCAGGTCGATGCAAAAGTGTCTGACGTCGCACCCGTTCGGACCTCTACCGACCCTGAGTTATTGCATCTTAATTTTGTTATTTGTAATTTATTATAGTTTGCATTTATTTTTGCACGCTTGAGTGCGTAGTCATGTTTGAAGATTTTATTATATTTTCATAATATATATATACATTTATATATATATATATATTCCCCTGTTAAAAGCCCTAAGGCCGGTTCATCTTCCACAACCGGTCAGTCTTCCCGATTCTGCCAGCGGAACTCCACGCACGTCTGGAGCAATAAGGCTCCCGCTCACATCCCCGACTTCGGTGCTGCACAAGGAGAAGCTCCCGCACCCACGATCCAGTGACGATCGGTCCTGATTCAGTTTCTGGCCACGATCCCCCTCTCCGACAGTTGGGCCAGCTCCTCCATGTCGCTTCTTCCACGACGCCTAGTTCGCACGAGGTTTGGCTGCCGATTCTTGTTTAAAACCCTATAAAAGGGAGGAGATGTGGACAGATAAAAAAGGGAAGGGTTCGTTTGAGTTCTGTGTGAAGATTTGTTGTGCTTCCGTGAGATTGATTTGATTTGGAGAAGTTCAATTTGTTTTTTTCCTCTTTCATTCGTTTCCTGTGTGAGAGTTTGCAATTGTTAATTTATGTTTGGCTTCATGTTGAAGATGCTGATTGAATAGAAGATTTCGTTTTGTGTGTTTCGTTTTGTGTGTTTTGTGTTTGTCTTCTTGTTGAAGATGCTGATTGTTAATTTCGTTTTGTGCGTTTGGCTTCCTCTTTCATTCGTTTTGTGTCTTTCATTCGTTTCCTGTAGAATAGCGGAACACAACCTGACACATAACACAGGTCGTGTACCAAGCCGTGCACGGGCGCAAACATGATTATTTTGGCTCGATTTGAGCCGCAGATTGATGAGATTTGGGACCTAACAACTATGATTTGTTGTTAAGACCTCTTAGGTCGGGTTATGGCTGAAATAGGGTCACATTATTTTTCCTTTTGTTGGAGTTGGGAGAGGGGGAAGAGGAGAGGAAGTAACAATATGGGTTTGGAGATTCCACCATTGGAGGAGGTTTATAGCTTTGTTTGAATAAATGGGGCCAAATCATCCTCCACCTAACCTTGCAAGATTTTCATGGCACTGAGGAGGAATTTAAGGGTAACAGTTTCTTCCTCAGTTTTAGGATTGATTGTATGTTCATGTCTTTAATTTTATTGCATTATGAGAGTCTCGACTCACTAATTAGTGGGGCGAATGATCTCCTTTGATTTGTTAGAACCCTCAGTGTGGAATTGCGACCCAGACATGAATTTGCATTGGAAATCTGACGTTCTTTCCAGATTAGCCATGATGTGTGAAGCTTATTGATGTTCGTACGCCCGGATTGATGATGATGTTTTGACGTTTGCATTTAGGATTTTTCTTAGTTGTACGGCCAGAGAATACTTCGTAATATTCATCTTAATGTATCCAAGGATGTGGGATTTTGGGTGATTTTTAAATCCCTAGGGTGGCCCATGATGGAGGCCTATTAGGTGGCGAATTGAGATTTCCACGGCGTAGATATGTCTATATCGTAGTTAGTATCCGACAACAATGAGGAAAAGAATTTGCCGGTGTTTTATGTTTGAATTAATTGAATGAGTTAAGAGCCGATTAGGTTTAATGCGTGTTGCAGTGATTTGGTGTGCATACGACCCTAAACCTCCCATCATGACATGAATTCAGTGTGGATACAATTATATGCCTCCCGCTATGACGAGTATTCCACATGAAGACGACCCTACACCTTCCACTAGGATGAGATTCGGCGTGAAGTGAGCCCGTTGGGGAAATCCTTCTGTCATAACTACGTAGTAGGTGGAGATAACCCTAAAGTGGTCTACGTCTAACTTACAATGTTGGGTGTTCGTATTGGTGTTGTGAGGCTTCAAATTAGTTAGCCGCAATTTTCCCGATTCATGTGTGGATTGTATGATTACTGTGCTAATATCATGTGATGACGTGATAGGGTTTGCGGTGAAACTTCGGGAGAACCCAACTAAACATGTATAATGCATAATTAGGCTCCCTTTTTATTTACTACTTAACCTAAAATTATTTGATGTACATAGTGCATGCCCTATATTGGTGTACTTGTAAGTGTGTGATGAATCACCCCAGAGTCCGCTAGGATGGCCAGCAAGAGATTTCATTAGTAGTTTGTGGTTGGCTCATAATTGACACTTATTTTCTCTGATCCGTATTTGATTGTAGGCAGCGTAGCGCATAGTGCTGCATAACGGGTCAAGCCCAAGCCGAGCCAAAGAAAAAGACTTGCCGCCTAGCTTATTTGTTTGTTTTATCCACTATGTGATATATTTTCTATTTGGACTGTTGTACATGGACTTGTAATGGCCATAAGATGTGGACCTTCTATTTTGAGTAGTGGATTATTTGTTTGCTTCAGATAGACGGTTAAACTCTTTATTAGTAGAAGTTTAAACTTTGTATCATTTTATAATGAATAGCTTGTAAAAGTGGTCTGTTATGGGGGCTCAGTTGGACTTATATTCTATGTCGTTTACAAGTCAAATGTAACAGTGCATCCCTGCGCTCTGCTCTCTAGTGCGCGTCTTAGCTCTCCAGTGCACACCCCCACACTTCGCTCTCTAGTGCACGTCGTGTGCTCCGCTCTACAGAACGCGCTCCAATCTCCAGACCGTGATGCGCTCCGCTCTCCAGTTCGCGCCCATGCACTTAACTCTCCATTGCGTCCCCGCGCTATGCTCTCCAGTGCACGTCCCCGCGCTCGACTCTCCAGTCCCCCCTGCACTTTGCTCTCCAATGTGCGCCTCGACTCTCCGGTCCACACCCTCGCTCATTGCTCTTCGATGCACACCCCCAGCTTTACTCAATTGAACACGCTATGATCTCTAGACCGTGGTGCGCTCCAGTCTCCAGTGCATGTCCCGCTCCGCTCTCCAATGTGTGTCTTACGCTCTGCTCTACAGAACGTGCTCTGCTCTCTAGTGCGCACCCTTGCACTCTTCTCTCTAATGCACGCTCATGCGCCCTGCTAGCCAGGGCGCGCCCCTTGGCTTCACTCTTCTCTCTAATGCACGCTCATGCGCCCTGCTAGCCAGGGCGCGCCCCTTGACTTCACTCTCTAGTTCACGCCCCCGCGCTCCATTCTCCAGTGCGCCCTCCTGTGCTCAGCTCTCCAGTGTGCTCCCCACACTCGGCTCTCTAGTGCACACCTCCGCACTTCTATCTCTAGTGCGCGCCCTCGTGATCCACTTCGTAGAACGCGCTCCGCTCTCCAGTCCACGCCCCACTTCGCTCTCTAGTGCGCTCCCCCATGCTCAGATCTCCGGTGCGTTCCCTTGCGTTCCGCTCTCCAGTGGGCACCCCCACGCCCGGCTCTTCAGTGCGCGCTCCACTCTCCAGTGTGCGTCTCATCTCTCCAGTTTTCTCCGCAGCTATTTTGACCGTGCGCGTGCGCTCCTTTAATTAACTCGCGAGCTAAGACGAACATAATCTATTGAATTAAATGAATGTTGATCTCAAAATACATTTTTGGCATAAATACTTTTCCCACCACTAGAAATCAATCGACTCCAAAGTAACGATGATAGTGGAAAGGAGATGAGAATAGAAATTTACGCACCGCACCTACCATTCAAAACTGACCCAAGTCTTTTCTTATCTACACAAATTAGTCTCCGCAAAAACAACAAAACTCCTCGCCAACCCACTTTGTGACAATATTTCATCGTGAGGTCAATAATTTAGGCAAATGTTATGCGCAAATCTAATGACTATAATTGATTTGCACACCTAATTTTTACTTGTAACATAGTATAATTTTTTGTCTGCGCGCAAAATTAATTTGCACCTAACATTTGCCATAATTTAATATACCCAGCAAAAATATTCATGAATTTATCCAACGTCTCATTATTTAGAGAGATATATAATTGATGTCCCTGGCCCACATGCAACCAAACAATCGTCCCGCGTGTACGGATTTCAGCTCCATATTAATTATTATTAAATTTGCGTGAGGGATGCTACCAACCGTTAACGCTAACAACCGTTTGATCAGACGGTCCAGTTTTGAAAGGCGAGGAGCAGTAGATGCGGCCTTCTGTCGACCGTTAGCCGCGGCACGTGATCACCGAAATTAGTTCCATCTAAACTTCCGCCCAGCGGGAGCAACAGATGAGAGAGTTCTTAACTTCTTATAAAACCAGAGCGCGTACCCACCGGCGGTAGCTTCGCCGGACGTTTCGAAGGGGGAGGAGGAGGAAGATGGCGGTGAGAATTTACGGCATGGCCTCCTCGGTTTGCACTCAGAGAGTGATGCTGGGCCTTGTAGAGATGGGCGTCGCTTTCGAGATTCAGGTTGTGGATTTGGTCCGAAGGGAGCAGAAGCAGCCTCACTACCTGGACAAGCAGGTCTCTTTCTCTCTCCCTTTCTCTCTCTCTCTCCCTTTCTTTCTCTCCCTTCACTTCTCTCTCTGCCCCTATATCTCTCCTTTCTATCCCTACTCTCTCTCACCTTCTCCCCTTCCCCGTAACCGTCTCTATTTAAAGAATTTTTTTGTTTCGGATTCCGTTTTCAAATTCTTGTTCGGGAGCCTGTGCTGCTGACAAATGAAAGAAACAAAAACGAAAGTTTTAAGGGTCCGTTCGGATCGCAAGTTTTGGTTTTGAAGAATTGGAATTCAGTTAAAACCAAAATATGCAGGTTTGGTTTTGCCTGAATTCCAATTATGTTGTTCGGCTGCAGGAAGGTTTTGAGCTGCATGAATTGATTTTCGTCCTCAGAAGAATGAACCCTAAAACACAGCAGTAAATTATTAAGTAGGTCATCGATTAGGAAAAATGGTTATTGAATGCCAAGATCGGGAAAGGAAAATCGATGCCCCCGTTCTGAACATGGCTTCCTCTGAGTACACACCTCCTAAACCATAGGCGCATTCACAACAAGAAAAAAAAGCGGGAATAAATCTTGTTCAAAACAACTGAAGAAGAAGAAGGCAGAATAAGAAGAAGGCATATCTACAACCACAAACACATAAAAACTGGTTTCTATAAACCCTAGATAGAGTGGGAGGGAGACGGACTACTGAAAAAGAGATGCAGGGAACTCAAAATAAAGCCAAACGAAGAAGAAGAAGGCAGATCTACAACCTTCGAAGTAGAAAGATCAAGCAAATATCTGCAGGGAGGCTGTTTCTAGTCGATGGAGAGGACGGAAGCGGAGATTGCGGGTTCCTTTCGTGCTCTGTCCAAAACTGGTGAAAACCCGTCGGAATAGATGGTTTTTCGGTCCAGGCATTAATGAAAATCGTGGGTTTTGAACCAAAACCAAAAATTAATGAAAATCGATGAACCGAACACAATATTTGGTTTACTTAAACCCAAAACCAAAAACAAAGGCCAAAACCGGTGAACTGAACGCACCCTAACTGTACGTGAAATCATGAGTGTTGTCCACAGATATCAAGAGTGATCTCCACGGAGATCATCCACGATCGATCTCCACGGAGATCAAGAGTGATCTACACAGAGATCAAGAGTGATCTACTCTTGTGATCTCCGTGGAGATCATGAGTGCTCTCCATGGAGATCGCTAATAATTTTGCTTGCAGTAAAGTCTCTCGTGTTATTTTTTTTCTATCACGTGTCAGCATCGCGGTAATCCCGGACGCAAATTTAAAAACGGAGCCAGAAACCAAAAATTTCGCCTCACTCTCCCCTCTTAGGAATATGTATAGATTAGTTGTGCAAAAATTAGGCATATAACATTGTGTGCTTAAAAATGGATTCTGAGATAAAATTATTTTATATTAGAAACATATATTTTAGTGCGCATGTTGTATTTAGATCACCTATAGAGAGATAGAGAAACTTATATAATTTTATGTAAGTTTTGCTCTTAGACTGCTGACCTGAAAATAAAGCTCTTAGCACCCTTAATTACTAATGGTATAATAATATCATTAATTACCGTGTTGCGAAAATTGTTAACCCAAGGTTCCATTGTGGTTTTAACTATCGCTAGTAAATTTGGTACCCAATGTGGTAATTACTACCGGTTTTGTAAGAATTGCAGCATTAATTTAGATATTCCGATGATATTTGAGGCACTTTCTAACCCTTGCAAAATTTTATCCAACGATAATTAGCAATATTGTAGTCTCTAAATATTATTGGAAATTTAACACACTTTGACCGAATTTTTACGTTAAGAACCTAAAATCTGGATTAAAATCACATGATGATCTGAGTCCTCTCACTACTAAATAGAAGAATATACTTGATTTTACATAGACTTTCTCACTCGATCCTAAAAACATATCACCGCAATTTGTAATATCCTGAATCTAATGAGGGCAGTCCGATGAAGATGGAGAGTATTTTTTGGGGTGGTGTAGCCCAAACAAAGTAGCTCTTGGCAGATTTCTAGGATGACAGACTTCTAGGTGAAATGAGTTATAGTAATGAATCGAATCTCATTTGGAATTGAAGGAATGTTGTTAAACTTAAGTAATAACTTGAATCATAAATATCAGATGAGTCTTTTGGAGCAATTGGTGTAGTAGTTGTGAGATGGGTGACATCCTAAGAAGTTCTCATAGGCCGTAGCGCTCTGTGTAGCGCATGTATAGACTAAAAATTGACAACATAGATAGCTTTATTAAAAGTAGAAAAGTTGACGTTTTTGCCAAATATATTATTTATAGCTGTATAAAAAGAAGATGAGTTGGCGCATGTGCCAACGATACTATTGGTTATTATTGTTTTCTTTAAATAGGCTTAAATGATGTAATAAACGTCATTGAAGTTTAATAATAATTCTAGTTTCTCTCTCTCCTTTTAATTTTGTCTCTCTCTCCTCACTTTCTTCGTCTCTCTCTCTCTCCTCCTGGCCCATGATCACTTCTGTTTACCAGGAAACAACAACGTGACAACTGGTGCTCCTCGTTGAGATTGTCTCCCATGGAGACGACACAAACGGCAGCCACCGCCGACGATAATACCGCTTCATCCCCACCTTCAAGGCTGGTCTCATGGCAGGACCTGAACAGGCGTCACTCTACATAGAAAAACATTCTACCATCTGTGAGAAGGTTCAAGCAATCCAGAATCGATTTGGCCACGAAATCCGACAAGTCGCCGAATCTTTATCAAAAAACGAACAACAACAAGAACGCTTTCAACATCAGCAAGATATACTCCAAAATTCCCACAATACCTTTTACCAAGAGTTTAAAGATTTCAGAGGCGAATTGCAATCATTTATGCGATCAGTCACTAAAGCGACAACCAAGGAAATGAATTCGACTGTTCAGGCTGAGAACAGTGATCCCACTGGTTCACAATCATCTTCTTTGTTAGGCATCCAAGGGAGCCTTCCAATACAAACTGCCATTCCCATCAGACAATTTGGAAGGTCCTCCCCGATTTCGGGCTCAGATAATTAATACCGGTGGACCTGCGTCATCACAACCGAGTCTTCTTGGCACATTTCCAAATCAGTAACCTGCAGTTTAAGAGCAGTCTCTTCGACCCACCCCTGTTCTTAATAATTCTTTATCAATATCTATTTTTCCTCCTTTTTCTTCTTATTCAGGTGCACCCAAACATAATGGAAACCCCCCAGATTCTTTTAGCTCAGCCAACAACCAAGACAATTACAATACATTTCCATCCAAGATGAGATGTCCGACGTTTCCTACCGAAGACCCCACCGAATGGATTTATAAAACAGAAATGTTTTTTAGGTTCAATAACATTAATCCATTTGATTATGGTTTCTTGGCTTCTATGCAGTTAGAAGGGGTCGCATCTCGCTGGTTCCAAGGTCTACTATGCGACAACTTATGCGTTGATTGACATACATTCAAAAGCGCCATTAAAGACCATTTTGGACCTTCCGACTATGAGGATCCCCTAGGTAAATTCATGAAACTCCCACAAACCTCCTCAGTTTCTGCATATCAGGAATCTTTTGAGGAACTCTTTTGTCATGCCACACATTTTTCTCAAGACACATTAAAACACAATTTTATATCAGGTCTGAAACCTCATATACGACGAGAGGTCATTGCACATTCACCGGAAACACTTTACCACAATTTTAAAATGGCAAGGCTGTTTGAAGACCAACACCCACAAGATTCACGCCCTCACAAACCTTGGGTAGGACGATAATCTGTACAGTAAACATCTAATTCGATTTCTATTCGACAAGATAAAATGTCTTTTAAACGCCTATCATCATCTGAAATACAAATTCGTAGAGATAAAGGTAAATGTTTCATCTGCGAAGAAAAATACTCTGCTGGACATAAATGTAAAAACCGATTCAATTTATACTATCTGGAATGTGAACAAAATGATGACTTAGATGACTGCCACCAGAAAAAACCAATGCATGGATTCAATAATTGAGCCAATAGAAGATTCCACCATTAGTTTTAACGCCCTAATGGGAACCTTTTCTCTACATGTTCTAGGGAAAATAAGCCAATCAGAAGTCCATATCTTCATCGATAATGGTAGCACCCATAATTTCATTACAAAGCACTCCACTTTATTCTTAAAACTACCCATTATTGTTATCCCTCCCTTTAAAATTCATCTTCGGAATTGTCAAACTATGCTTTGTAAAGAGAAATTTCCTCTGGTTTCTTTAACTATCCAAGATATTCTTTTTACCCTAGATTTATTCATAACGGATTTACACAGAGCTGACATTATTCTAGGATACCATTGGTTTGAAATGTTAGGACCAATTACAACAAACTATAAAACCTTAGAAATGTATTTTCCATATCAAAATAAGACATGTGTTATTAAAGCCCTTCACCCATCATAATTACATTCAGGAACAGTTTCTTCCTCTAAATCAATGTTTTTATGTCTACAAACAGATCCATGAGCCACTAAGGATAGCTAGTAATGAACCCCCTCCAAATTCGACGTTTAAATCAGTCCAATATTTACTTACTACATTTTCTCTCTTATTTCAAACGCCCATCAATTTGCCCCCTCCCAGACCAATTGACCATAAAATCTCCATTACCGATAACACCCAAAACGCTAAAGTTAAACCCTATCGTTATCCATATTTCTAGAAAAATGAAATAGAACGGCTTATTTCAGAAATGATAAATACTGGATTAATACGTCCAAGCAATTCCTCTTTTAGCTCACAAGCCCTTCTAATTAAAAAGCGAGACGGAACTTGACGCTTTTGCTTTTACTACCGTGCTCTTAATACCCTAAAAATCAATGACAGTTTTCCAATGCCTATAATAGATGAACTATCCGGTGCAACAATATTTTCCAAATTAGATTTACATTCCGGATATCATAAAGTCCGGATGCACCCCTCAGATATCCATAAGACGGCCTTTCGAACTCATCACTGGATGTATGAGTTCGTAGTGATGCCTTTTGGCCTCACTAATGCTCCGACAACATTTCAAGCGCTGATGAACACTATTTTTCAATCATTTCTGCGACATTTCGTAGTTATCTTTTTCGATGATATCTTAATATATAGTAGATCTGAGGTCGATCATTTAATACATCTTCAGGAGGTCTTTTCAGTTTTAGTGCGAAATCATCTTCTTTAAAAACATCTAAATGTTCTTTCGCTAAAACAACTATTGATTGTTGGGGTGGTGTAGCCCATACAAAGTAGCTCTTGGCAGATTTCTAGGATGACAAACTTCTAGGTGAAATGAGTTGTAGTAATGAACCGAATCTCATTTGGAATTGAAGGAAATGTTGTTAAACTTAAGTAATAACTTGAACCATAAATATCAGATGAGTCTTTTCGAAGCTAGTGGTGTATTAATTGTGAGATGGGTCACATCCTAAAAAGTTCTCATGGGCTGTAGCCCTCTGTGTTGCGCCTGTATAGTCTAAAAATAGGCAACATAGATAGCTTTATTAAAAGTAGAAAAGCTAGCGTCTGTGTCAACTGTACTATTTAGCTGTATAAAAATAAGATTAGTTGGCGCCTGTGCCAACGGTACTATTGGTTATTATTGTTTTCTTTAAATTGGCTTAAGGAATGTAATAAACGCCATTGAAGTTTAATAATAATTCTAGTTTCTCTCTCTCCTTTTAATATCGTCTCTCTCCCCACTTTCTTCATCTCTCTCTCTCATCTTGGCCCATGGCCACTTCCGTTTACCAGGAAACATCAACTTAACAACTGGTGCTCCTCGTTAAGATCGTCTCCCATGGAAACGACACAACCGGTAGCCACCGCTGGCGATAATACCGCTTCATCCCCACTTTCCAGTCTGGTTTCATGGAAGGACCTGGATAGGCATCACATCCTCTACTTGGAACAACATTCTACCGTATGTAAGAAGGTTCAGGCGATCCAAGATTGATTTGTCCACGAAATCCGAAAAGTCGCTGAATCTTTATCAAAAAACGAACAACAACAAGAACACTTTCAACATCAGCAAGATCTACTTCAAAATTCCCACAATAACTTTTACCGAGAGTTTAAAGATTTCAGAGGCAAATTGCAATCATTTATGCGATTAGTCACTACAACGCCAACCAAGGAAATGAATTCGACTGTTCAGGCTCAGAACAGTGATCCGACTGGTTCACAATCATCTTCTTTGCCAGGCATCCAAGAGAGCCTCCCAATACAAACTGCCATCCCGTCGAACAATTTGGAAGGTCCTCCCCGATTCCGGGCTCAGATAATTAATACTGGTGGACCTACGTCATCACAGCCAAGTCTTCTTGGCACATTTCGAAATCGGCAACCTGCAGTTCAAGAGCAGTCTCTTCGGCCCACCCCTGTTCTTAATAATTCTTTATCAACATCTATTTTTCCTCCTTTTTCCTCTTATTCAGGTGCACCCAAACATAATGGAAACCCCGCAGATTCTTTTGGCTCAGCCAACAACCAAGACAATTACAATACATTTCCATCCAAGATGAGATGCCCGACGTTTTCTACCGGAGACCCCACCGAATGGATTTATAAAACAGAAATGTTTTTGTAAGTTCAATAACACTAATCCATTTGATTATGTTTTCTTGGCTTCTATGCAATTAGAAGGGGTCGGATCTCACTGGTTCCAAGGTGTACTACGCGACAACTTATGCGCGGATTGGCATACATTCAAAAGCGCATTAAAGACCATTTTGGACCTTCCGACTATGAGGATTCCCTAGGTAAATTCCTAAAACTCGCACAAATCTTCTCAGTTTCTGCATATCAGGAATCTTTTGAGGAACTCTCTTGTCATGCCACACATTTTTCTCAAGACACATTAAAACGCAATTTTATATCAAGTCTGAAACCTCATATACGACGAGAGGTCATTGCACATTCACCGAAAACACTTTACCATTATTTTAAAATCGCAAGGTTGTTTGAAGACCAACACCCACAATATTCACGCACTCACAAACCATGGGTAGGACGACAATCTGTACAGTCAACATCTAATTCGATTTCTAGTCGACAAGATAAAATGCCTTTTAAACGCCTATCACCATCTAAAATACAAATTCGTATAGATAAAGGTCAATGTTTCACTTGCGAAGAAAATACTATGTTGGACATAAATGTAAATACCGAGTCAATTTATACTATCTGGAATGTGAACAAAATGATGACTTAGATGACTACCACTAGGAAGAATCGATGTATTCAATAATTGAGCAAGTAGAAAGATTCCAACATTAGTTTTAACGCCATAATGAGAACCTTTTCAGCAAAATCTCTACGTGTTCAAGGGAAAATAGCCAATCAGAAGTCCATATCTTCATCGATAATGGTAGCACCCATAATTTCATTACAAAACACTCTGCTTTATTCTTAAAACTACCCATTATTGCTATCCCTCCCTTTAAAATTCATGTTGGAAATTGTCAAACTATGTTTTGTAAAGAGAAATGTCCTCAGGTTTCTTTAACTATCCAAGATATTCTCTTTACCCTTGATTTATTCATAACGGATTTACACTTAGATGGCATTATTTTAGAATTTCATTGGTTTGAAATGTTAGGATCAATTACAACAAACTATAAAACCTTATAAATGTCTTTTCCATATCAAAATAAGACATGTGTTATTAAAGCCCTTCACCCATCAAAATTACATTCGGGAACAGTTTCTTCCTCTCAGGTGCATAAACTGATGGTCCAAGATTCAGTGGAATTAATGCTTTTATGTCTACAAATAGATCCATCAGCCGCTAAGGATAGTAATGAACATGGATGTCAACAATCCTTACTCTACACAAGTCATCCCGTTAACTCAAACAATATACACTTCTAATACGCTTCATTTGCTGCAAAAAAACTGAAGATTCATCTCAGAAAATCACAGATTTACCACCTATATAACAAATGAAGACATAAATAATTGGTTACCTTGACCTATCATACACAAAGATTCAGCACCGCCACCCACAACTACTGGAGTTGATCTTCTTCCCCGTCGGCGATCTATGCGCTCCCTTCTAGACTGATCCGCAATCTACCTCGTCTCCTAAAAGTTCATCGACGTTGCCGCTCCGCACAACATCCCTCTCACGAAACAAGTTAGGGCATAAAATTTTTGATCACCTCCCTTCTTATAGCCAGGACGACAACTGTATTTGGGTCACGGACAGCCTGTATAGAGTAAAAATAGGCAACATAGATAGCTTTATTAAAAGTAGAAAAGTTGACGCCTATGCCAACTGTACTATTTAGTTGTATAAATAGTACATGAGTTGGCGCCTGCGCCAATGGTACTTTTGGTTATTATTGTTTTCTTTAAATAGGCTTAAGGGATGTAATAAATGCCATTGAAGTTTAATAATTCTAGTTTCTCTCTCTCTTTTTAATTTCGTCTCTCTCTCCTCCTGGCCCATGGCCACTTCCGTTTACCAGGAAACAACAACGTAACATAGACCTCCTATAGAAAAGGACAAAATAGTACTTTTCAACTTACTGTGGGCTAGGATGAACCAAAGTGAACAATACTTCTGATATTGTGTAGGTTTGATCATTACAAACGATATCAGAGTCAGATATCTTATAGTATGATGTCTAGTTTGAGGACTAACCATGTAGAAGTTGGTGAGTCTGTAATATTCTGAATCCGATGAGAGCGGAGAATATAGTATGATGTCTAGTTTGAGGACTAACCATATAGAAGTTGGTGAAATGAGTTATAGTAATGAACTGAATCTCACATCAAAATTAGAGGAAAATTGTTCCGCTTAAATAATAACTTGAACCATAAATATTAAGAGTGTCTTTTCAGAGCAAGTAATGGAGTTGTACTTGTTGGAAACTCTATAGTTAAGTGTGCTCTGGTGGGAGTAGTTTTGGGATGGTTGAGCTCCTGGGAAATTAATGCTCGAAGGCAACCTATAAGAAGGGCAAAAAATGTGCGGTTCCGCTTAGTATGGGCTGAGATGAATCAAAATGGACAATACTTTTGATATTATAGATGTTGGGTATTACACTTTCTCATCCGATCCTAAAAATGGATCAGCACAATTTTGGAAAAAATATAAGATAAAAAAGAGAGACATACATGATACTGACGCAAAGAAATGCATAAACAAACCGACACGAATCTCTCAAAATCTTCCTCGAACATCTTCACTATCTCTAATTGTTTTATTTCTCCTTCTATTGCAAAGGTACCCCCCCCCCCCCATGAATATTTACACCTTAGTCACAAATGCGACTTACTGCTCCCTCGAGCCTACATTGGCTCTGGCAGCCAACATCATTTGCATAAGTCACGTCCTTGCCGCTATCGTGGCCAAATGCTCTCTCTTAAGCCAAATTGTCGATACTATGTCCTTTTGGCACAACCGCTGCCTCTTGTCAAATACGTCATCATAATCCCAACGTCCGTGACTTGTTGCTGCCCAAGCCCGGAGCCCGGATCCCGAACCCTAGGTCCCACATCCCAGATCCCAAATCCCGGATCCCAAATCACAAATCTTGGATCTCGGATCCCAAATCGCGGATCCTAAATCCCAAATCGCGGATCCTAAATCCCAAATCGCGGATCCCAAATCTGAAATCTCAAATCGGGGATCCCAAATCTAGGATCCCAAATCCGGGATCCCAAATACTGGATCCGGTCCGGTGCTGTGTGTGCGCTCGCATGCTCGTGTGTTGTTCATAGTTTCTCTTTATGTTCATTTGAACAAATAAAGATTGAGTGGTTTAGTTTATATGCTCGCTTACATAAGTGGAGATTGGCAAAGTGGGACTAAATGTCATCCTCTTTCATGAAATAGTTTCCCTCCAAATTTTGGAGTTCACTCCATTTTTTAATCAAATGATGTGAAGCCCAAACACTAAACACCATACAAGCTCCACTAAACATTATGAATTAAATGTTTTAATTAAAATTTCTAACATGACAATGTTATTCTCTCTCTCTCTCTCTCTCCTGTAACGGCCTGCTAGATCACCACAATTTAAATCATTTTCACTCGTTATCAGAAGTAGAGCTTGTTTTATATTGCAAGACATTGCAGCGGAAACCTGTAAAGCAAAGATCTATTGAGCAACCTGCAACATAACACACGTATATAACTATACTAACAGTCGTGCTGGCGTGGAAGAGCATAACAGACATTGCAGATGGCGGGCTATAAATAGAAGGCATGACCTATGGGTTAAGCAGTGATGGAAGTGAAGAAAAGTTAAGTTAGAAAAGTTTTTCCTATCTTTCAAAAGCCATTATCGTCTCCATCAGTTTGAGAGAAAGTTTGAGTGAAGAATCTGGAGAAGTCGTCTTCCCTTTCAGAACCAATCTAAATTGAAGATTTCATTCAGCAATCTGGTGCTGATACCTCTTTCTGAAAGAAGAAGATCAAGAAGGAAGAATCTGTCTTCCTAAGAAGAAGAACAGTCATCACAGCCTGTCGAATCAAGAAGATCATTTGCTGCTGCTGTTCTATTGAAGATTTCTGTCTAATCATTCAGGCAGATCAAGAAGGCTCAACAATCTCAAATCTGAGTCTAAGTATTTGTTATTCTCTTTATAAATTCCTGTAGGATCTGAGTTGTCAGATCTGAGTGTAGGATCTGTCAAGGATCTGAGTTGTAAGATCAGGTGTGATCTGAGTTGTAGGATTCAGGGGTGAATCTGAGTTGTAGGCCTAGTTATAAAGGCTGAGGTAGGATCTGTGTAATCTGAGTTAGTAAGATCTGTGAGATTTGAGACTGTAAGATCTGTTGTGATCTGAGCTGTAAGACCTGTTTGTGGTCTGAGATCTGGAGGAGCTATAAACCCTATCTAGCACACTGCTAGAAGGGGAGAAGGGGGAAAGTGGATTACCCAAGATAAGGGGAACCACTATAAAAATATGTGTGTCCTTTTCTGTGTGTGTTTTTATTTCTTGAAAGCTCTGATTAGTTTTATCTTGGTTATAATCAAGAACTGCAATAGTTTTTAAATAACCTATTCACCCCCCCCCCCCCCCCTAGGTGATTAGCTACCCTTAATTAAAGTCTTTCAAGTGGTGTCAGAGGATTGTTGTTCAAGAAAAGGTTTAACAACCTGAATAAGATCTTCTAAGGGTAGATTTCTGAAGTCGTGATGACTAATACAGAAGGAAGCAAAGAATTCACATATATGAAGCTTCCAATCTGCAGAAAAGAAAACTTTGGGATTTGGAAAGAAAGGGTCAGACTTTTCATGGAAGCATCTGATCCGAGGATTTACATAACTGTTCTAGAGGGACCTTTTGTTCCTATGAAAGTTTCATTTACAGATGGAAGTATAAAGACTCATAAAACCTATTTAGAGATGACCAAAGATGAAGTGATTCTGGCCTCCATGGATAAGAGAGCTCAGAACATCATTGTTAGTGCTATTAAAGATTCAACCTTCCAAAATTTAGTTCATTGCAAAACTGCCAAAGAAATGTGGGAATCTCTTATTGTCTATATGGAAGGGACTGAAGAAGACAGAGATGACAGGAAGTCACTTCTAAATCAACAATATGAAGCCTTCAGACAAGACAAGAAAGATTCAATAGCAGTCTGCTATGAAAAATTCTTCAAGATTGTAAATGGTCTAAAAACTTATGGAAGAACTTTCACAGATTATGAGCTGAATGATAAATTCTTAAGATCACTGAACAAAGAATGGGATATCAAGATCTGTGCAATCAGAGAAATGGGAAATTTGGGAAACATTCAGCCACAAAATTTATATGGGAAACTCTTGTCCCATGAACTTCATCTGAATAGCAGAAAAGCTGAGGAAGGACACAGCAGGGAAAATCCTATTGCTCTGAAAGCAGAAAGCTCCAAGAAAAGCAAAGAAAGAATGTAATTATCCCCCAGGATTCCATCTGAATCAGAAGAATCAGAAACCAGTAATTCTGATTCTGAAATATCAGATGGTGAATTGGCGCTCTTTACCAAACAGCTAAAAAGAATGTTGAGAAGAAAACAACACTGGAAAACTAGACCCTCTCAGCTATCCAGATCTAAGAAGCATTCAAATTCTTCAGAGGGATTCAAACAAGACTCCAAGAAGGACAGGTACAATTTTAAACACAATAAAATTAATTCAGAAGAAATTGTGTGTTTTGGTTGCAGGAAATCAGGACACATGATTGTTGATTGTCCTTCAAAGAGAAAGAACAACAAGAAATCTGATGAAAGAAAGCACAAATCTGACAAAAGACATGAAAAGAGTCTAATAGCCAAAAAGGGCAAGGTCACTCTTAGTGATAGTGAATCTCAGTCATCAGACTCAGATAGTGAGGAGGCACTCATAGCCCTGATGGCTACCAATGAAAATGAAGACAGTCTAAATAATAAACCTATGATAAAAGCCCCACTATCAAGGTCTGATAGTGAAGAGGATGAAGAAGAAAATGCAGGACTCATGGCATTGAGTGATCAAGAAGATCAGGAAACAACTACTGATATAAAGGTACTTGATAAAACTCCTCTATCTGATTCTGATTCTGAACCTGAAATAGATTCATTCTCTTCTGATGAAAATGACTCACAATCTAAACTTCATGTAGATGAAATTATTGAAAAATATCAATTAATTCTCAAATCACTTAAGAAGAGCAAAATGCATAATAAAAGGTTACAAAAAGAACTATCTGAATTAAAGCAAACTGATTCTCAAAACTCTGAGACAGCTGAGAGGCTGAATCAGACAAGTAAAGAACTTAGCAAACTAAAAGTCATGTCTATTATTCACATACAAACTTTGAGCACCAAGAAAAAGTTAATAAAAGAACTTGAAGCAAAACTCCTAGCAGAAAGGAAACTTGTAGCAAAGTTCTCAAAACCACAAACTATTCTTCCTATAATAGACACATTCTCTGCACAATACAGATATGACATAGGATATGATAGGAATGCAGATAAAAACCCTAAAAGCAATGACAAGGCACCTATACAACCTTTAAAGTTTAATAAAGTCATGTCTATCACAAACAAGCATGATCAAAAAGGTGTGCATAAGTTTTATAAGGGTGAATGTTCTAATAGCAAAGATGATTTAATTCAACCAAGTAACAATAATGCCAAACCTCTATGCAAAGAAAAAGTATTAACTCATCATGACTCCTTTGTATTTAAAGCAAATACTAAATTCAAAAGAAAGGAACTAAGACCTGAAGTAAAAACCACTGATGGAAAGAAAACTGAACCAGTAAAATTTACTAAAACAAATTACATAGCTCCTGTGAATAAGACAATTAAGCAAAATATAAGTCAACATAAAGAAGTAAGAAGACCTCCAAGGAGATATAATAGATATGAATGCTGGTGCTGTGGAAGGGTTGGGCATTTTGCACTTGACTGTTGGTTCAATCCAACTGTTCCAAGATTCAACTCTGGGAGACCAGTATTCAGACCTATGGCAACTCTCACAGCACCAAGGATTATTCAACAACTAAATGTTCCAGCTCATACTAACAAGGTTCTAGGACCCAACTTGGTGTGGGCTCCTAAGAAAAGGTAATTTATTTTTGCAGGGTTGTCCAAAGACCAATCAACTTCCAATCTGGTACTTGGACAGTGGGTGCTCTATGCACATGACAGGAACAAAAAGTCTGCTGAATAATTACACTCCTGTAAGGAAAGGACCAAAGGTTATCTTTGGAGGGTCTGAAAGAGGTAAAACTAAAGGTTATGACAATATCTCAAATGGAATTGTCACCATCACCAAAGTTGCTCATGTTGATGGATTGCAACACAATCTCATTAGCATAAGTCAATTATGTGATATTGGGTATGACATTTCATTCCACAAGGATGAGTGTCTGATTAAGAAAGAAAATGAGATAATTCTCTCAGGCACTAGGAGTGGCAACATTTACTGCTTAAACTTCATATGTTCTGATCTAGTTAACTCCATATGCTTAGTAGCAGAAAATAAAGTTTCTAGTAGTGTTCAATGGCATAAAAGGTTAGCTCACATAAATTATAAGACTATAAATAAACTTATCTCAAAAGACCTAGTGAAAGCTGGGCCTAAGTGGAAGTGTGTGTAGGAGGGTCCATGCCATGCTTGTCAAATGGGTAAGCAGACCAAGTCATCCTTCAAACCAATTGGTGAGAAGGATTCCATTAGATGTTTATACCTACTTCACATGGATCTATTTGGACCAATGTCAATCCATAGCTTAGGAGGAAAATCATACACCCTTGTAATAGTTGATGATTATTCCAGATTCACTTGGGTATTCTTCCTCAAACATAAGTCAGACACTTTAGAAATATTTATCAGTTTTGTTAAGCAAATCTCCAATGAGATAGGAAATTTTGTAGCCAAAATTAGAAGTGATCATGGGACTGAATTTCAGTCAGGTGCAATGACCAAATTTTGTGAGAATCTAGGAATCTCTCAAGAGTTCTCATCTCCTAGAACTCCCCAACAAAATGGGGTTGCTGAGAGAAGAAATAGAACCCTTATTGAAGCTAGCAGGAGTATGCTGAGTGATTCTTCTCTTCCTGAGTATTTCTGGGCTGAAGCTGTAAACACAACATGTCATGTGCAGAATAGGGATCTTATAAACAAAAGACTGGATAAGACCCCATATGAGTTGTTGAAAGGTAGAAAACCCACTTTAGCCTATTTAAAATATTTGGTAGTAAATGCTTTGTATTAAATAATGGAAAGCACCATCTCACTAAATTTGTTGAAAAAGCACATGAGGCAATCTTTGTTGGGTATAGCTCTCAAAGTAGAGCCTATAGAATTTTCAACAAAAAGTCTAATAGGATAGAAGAATCTATACATGTTGTATTTGATGAAACCAGCCTTATTTATAAGGATCTGAGAAGTTTATCTAGTTGTGCAGGTTCTACACAGAAATTGAAGGAGATGAATATCAATGAACAGCAAAATGAGGATAATGAAGAAACTAATGAGACTATAATTGTAACTAGAGAGGATGAACCTCAAGCAGAAGACAATTATGAAGAACTTATTGCTGTTGAAGAACCACCTCATCCAGAACCTCTAGAAGAACCCACTCAAACAGATGCACTAGATTCTCAAAGGGAAAATGAAAGGTGGAGGAATGCAACCAAACATCTAAAGGATCATCCAAAAGAATAGATCATAGGAAATCCAAATGATGGTGTGCAAACCAGAAGAGGAAACTCAATACATGAGGCTTTGCATCACAGCTTTCTTTCCAAAATAGAACCTAAGAAGTTTGATGAAGCCAATAAAGACACTTCATGGATATCAGCTATGCAAGAAGAGCTAAATCAATTTGAAAGGTGCAAAGTCTGGATATTGGTCCCAAGACCAAAGAAACACAAAGTCATAGGGACCAAATGGGTATTCAGAAATAAGCTGGATGAGAATGGTGTGATCATCAAAAACAAAGCTAGGTTGGTTGCCCAAGGATATAGACAGGAGGAAGGCATAGATTTTGATCAAGTATTTGCTCCTGTGGCAAGATTGGAGGCAATCAGGTTATTCCTGGCATTTGCAGCACACACTGGTTTTATAGTCTATCAAATGGATGTAAAGTCAGCATTCCTTAATGGAACAATATTGGAGGAAGTATATGTTGAACAACCCCCAGGTTTTATTGACTCTACTCATCCAAATCATGTCTATCTTTTATTAAAAGCATTGTATGGTCTGAAACATGCACCTAGAGCCTGGTATGAGACATTATCTAGATTTCTTATTGAAAACAAATTCTCAAGAGGAAAGATAGATAAGACATTGTTTCTTAGGATAGTTAAAGGTCACATTATTCTAGTACAAATATATGTAGATGATATAATATTTGGCTCTACTGATAATAACCTTTGCAAAAGATTTGCAAACCTTTTGCAAGGGAAATTTGAAATGAGCAGCATGGGTGAGCTTAAATACTTCTTAGGACTCCAAGTGAAACAGTCTGAGGAAGGAATTTTTATTTCTCAGACCAAGTACATAAAAGAAATTATTAAGAAGTTTGGAATGAAAAATTCCACTGTCATGAAGACACCAATGGCAGCAAATATGTCACTGGACAAGGATGAAAAAGGGAAACCTATTGATGAATCCTTGTACAGAGGCATCATTGGCTCATTGCTCTACCTAACTGCTAGGAGGCCAAACATTATGTTCTCAACATGTGTGAAGAATCTCACTACACTGCTGTCAAAAGAATCCTGAGATATCTGAAGGGCACTCTTAATCTTGACCTTTGGTATCCTAGAAGCAATGATTTTGAACTAATTGGTTTTTCAGATGCTGATTTTGCAGGATGCAAGGAGGATAGAAAAAGTACATCAGGTACATGTCAATTTCTTGGCAAAAGATTAATATCTTGGAGTAGCAGGAAGCAGACCAGTGTGGCTATTTCTACAGCAGAATCTGAGTACATCTCAGCTGGAAACTGCTGTGCTCAGCTACTATGGATTCAACACCAACTCCAAGACTATAAAGTTCAGCTAAGTAAATCTCCTCTATTTTGTGATTCAACTAGTGCTATTGCTATAGCTAACAATCCTGTATCTCATAGCAGAACTAAACACATAGAAATAAGATACCATTTCATTAGAGAACATGTAGAAAATGGAGATATCTCAATTGAATATGTTCCCACTGACAAACAGGTTGCTGACATATTTACTAAACCCTTGGATGAAACTAAATTCAATAATTTTAAAATTGAATTAGGTATGTTAAAAATGGATTAAAGTTGTTTTGAATTAAATAAATGAAAATAATGATTGAGTCCTATAAGGTGAGTGGAGAAGTTATCTGGCGTCGAAAGAAGATACATGGCGTCGAGAGAAATCACCTGGCGCCGAGAGAAATTATCTGGCGTCGAGAAGATATATGGCGTCGAGCGATCTCAACGTTTATGCGAATATAGCTAGGCCGTCTCGACAGGATCAATTTGAACCATTAGATCAATCTTGTCAAACAAGCTCGGCGCACGGCTATTCATCTTCTTGAATTAGAACTTCTATAAATAGGGAAGACACTTCGTTAGTGCATATGCCCTAGTTCTCTAAGTTCGAAATTGGCTTCCCTAGAAAATTTCTCCATCAATTCTCTCTCTCTCTTCGATCATCAACAACAATGCCTCCCAAAAGCAGTGAGTATCTCTATGAAGGAAGTGAACTTGTTCGAAATGGATTCCAATCAGCTTCAGTGGAGATCAAATCAACAATCGAATTAATCTACAATGCAGGACTGGAATTTGTGTTGTCTGAATCAACTCTCATCTGGAAACGAGAGGTATTAGAGCTATACTCTAACATAGTAATAGACTCCGTCAATTCAAAGATTAAGACCAGTGTGAATGGTAAGAAGATTAAGATAACTCCTTCTAGACTCGCTAAGGCATTAGAACTGCCTAGGTTAAAAAGGAATGAAGAAGAAGAAGAGGTGACCTCTGAACAGATTAAATTAGCACAAATCTGGTGCGGAATTGAAACTTCACGAGAAATCACTGCAAGTATTCTAAGAAAAGGAATGAATTCGAAAGGTAAATTGATAACAGATGTGATAGGAAAGGGACTGCTGTGCAAGACTGGATCACATGACAAAATTTTCAGAAAAATGTTTATTCTACTGACAAGGATTATTAATTCTCTGAGAACAGATTGGGGAAGAGTTGTGTTTGACAGGATAGTTGAATGTATGCAAGTGCCCAACATGGGTAGGATATTGTCTTTGTATTTAGTAAAAGTCACTCCTGACTCTTTGAATAATAAACTTGGATCAAAGATAAACCACATGAAGAAAATGGATATGAGAATGATAGAGAGATGGGACGGAGTCTTATCTAATCCTCCTCCAGCAGATCCTTCTCCCAAGCAGAAGAAAGCAAAGAAGCAAAAGAAGAAGAAGGTTTCTTCAAGTTCTTCAAGTTCATCCAGCTCATCCTCCTCCAAAAGAAAATCTAAATCTACTCCAATTCATGATCCAAACCTTACAACATCTGAAGATGAAGAAGGGAACAATGCAAAGGACAGTTCTCCTGATACTCCAAAGGATGAGAGTGAGAAAGGAGAAGAAGAAAGAGGAAATCTTCATGTATCCCCTGCTAGACTTGAAGGGGTTTTTCTAAATGAGAAAGAGACTCAAGATGAGATTCCTGCTCAGAACAATTCTGAAATGAGCAAAGCAGCAGTTGAGGGGGAGGCTCAGGATGAGATCCCTGCTCAGGATAAAATTGATCTGATCAATGCAGAGACTGAGGGGGAGCCTCAAGATGAATTCCCAGCTGAAGATAATGCACCATTTGAGGGGGAGTCTCAGGCTGAGATCCCTGCTAAAGAGAATTCTGTAATTGATGCTATGGAGGTAGAAGGAGAGCCTGAAGCACCAAAGAAACCTGCTGAGAAGGTTATCAAGATAGAATCCTCTAGCTCCCATATGAGCCAGAGAGATGATTCCTTAATCAGAGAAGAGAGCAGCAAAGGTGTTGAAATGGAAAAGGAAATCCATGTGGATCTTAGTCCTATTCTACCTCAGCTGGAGGTGTTGCTGAATAATCAAAGAAGATTATTAGAACAATATATTGAGGAGAATAATACAAAAAAGAAAAATGAGGTAGATTTCCAATTGAAATTGGTTAGATTTGAAGTAAATCATCAGATATCTGCATTAAGAAAAGAGATGGTAAAATTCTTTAAGAGAGCTGGTGTTTCAGTAGATTATACAACTGAACAGCTTGATGTAATCAAAGAAACATCAAAGGTTATTAAAGAATCTCAAGCTGGAATTACAAAGACAGTGGATGATGTTCAGACAAACCAAGGAATACTAAGTAGCAATATGCAAGTTCTGTATAAAGAACAGGTAGCACAAATCTTAACATGTACAAATAAGATTGAAGCTAGACTGCAACAGCAGAATGCTGATATCTTGGCTAAAATTGATGAGAGCTCCACAGTTCTAAAAGATCAAGCAAAGTTGCATGCAGATACTATAGATGATCATCTCTTTAAAGTAAAGAAAACCATTGAAAGTGGAGTTAATCACTTGGAAGGTCAAGTCAGATTTCAGAAGAATACTTTGAGAGATCACATTGTTGAAGAAGTCCTAAAGGGGGGAGAGGTCAATGATTCAAGCTAGTTCTGAACATGTTGTGTGGACCTCAAACTCTATAAGAGAAACTCTTGGATATCCTCCCATAGACTATGAGAATGATCAAGTCTCTGAGACAAGGCCAGCCTCTCTTACTCAGGTTCAAAAGCAGATTGCTAAAATGTATAGTCCTGAGGATAAAAGTAAAAGAGAGAATTTTACTAGTGAGCAAGTAGAATCTAGTAAAAGAAAGTTCAGAGAAGAGGTTCAATCAAGAGTTGATTTTGAACATTGGTCTCCATCTTCCAGAGAATTGATTCTGTCAGCATGGGAAGCTGTGAAAAATAACCCAGAGGAAAGTGGTATTCTGAAGCTGAATGGTTAAAGCATAGGGATCAAGAGGAACTAAAGATCAAATTCAAGGCTGACAAAATGGCTGGGAAGGTCCAGGCAGGAGAAATGGAGCCAATCAGATACTTTCCAAAGCCATTTGGCTATTTCAAGAGGAGAAAGGAAGTTGCTGAAGCACTCTCCAAAAGAGCCAAAAGAGGAATTGAATTCAAGGATCCTTGGCAGCTTTAGAAATTTAATCTTTGCTTTTTACTTTCAAAAGAATATAATTGATATATTTTTGAACAATCTTGATGAATTCCCAGTGTTAACTATTTTTCATGATCATATATATATATATGTCTGTGATGTGATTCTGTCTTTCTTCATGACATGTCTTATTCTGAATTGCTTATGTTTTTATGCTTATATAAGAAATCATGTCTAAGATAATTTCTGTGGATAGAATGTTTTGGTAATATAATTTTATAAAGTTTGATACTCTTTATTTTGATTACCTGTATAGAGATTAGAACACATTGTTTATCTTTGAAAAGAGAGATATATCATTGACTGAGATTATGACTTCTTCAAATAGGGGGAGATTGTTGGGATCATTGCCCACAATGTCTTAGATTTGGAGAAGTCCATTCCTAAGTCAAAGATATATCACAAAATGTATTTGATATACTCTTTAGAATCAATGTGCAGGATATCAGGTCAGGCAAAAAGTTCATGGAATTCATTCAAGTTCACAAGCGTCGAGACATCATACATCGCTCGACGCCTGTGACCCAGAAGCGTTGACTCATGTCTACTACTCAAATAGACAAGGTCGCCGCTGAAGTTCTGAGACCAAGTTTGGAAGCGTCGAGCCATGTTATATCGCTCGACGCCTTGGAAAGAGAAGTGTCAACTTAACTTCAGTCAGCTCAGCGCCAACCAGAAGTGTCGAGATATAAAGGCATAGTTAAGAAGCGTCAAGCTCCTGTACGTTGCTCGACTTCTTCAGATAAAAAGCGTCGACTAAGTGATGATTGCTCAACGCCTGAGAAGGAGGAGTCGAGAGCTTCAGTCTAAGGAGTATGCGTCGAGCGTCTAAATATCGCTCGACGCCTAATTGAAAAAGCGTCGACAGAGATGTTAAGTGCTCAACGCCTCTTCTACAAATACTCTGAACTGAGGAATATCTTCTACAACTAGCCGAGCCTTTGTTTCCATTGAAGACCGTTGAAGACGTAACGTCGTGCTGACGTGGAAGAGCATAACAGACATTGCAGATGGCGGGCTATAAATAGAAGGCATGACCTATGGGTTAAGCAGTGATGGAAGTGAAGAAAAGTTAAGTTAGAAAAGTTTTTCCTATCTTTCAAAAGCCATTATCGTCTCCATCAGTTTGAGAGAAAGTTTGAGTGAAGAATCTGGAGAAGTCGTCTTCCCTTTCAGAACCAATCTAAATTGAAGATTTCATTCAGCAATCTGGTGTTGATACCTCTTTCTGAAAGAAGAAGATCAAGAAGGAAGAACCTGTCTTCCTAAGAAGAAGAACAGTCATCACAGCCTGTCGAATCAAGAAGATCATTTGCTGCTGCTGTTCTATTGAAGATTTCTGTCTAATCATTCAGGCAGATCAAGAAGGCTCAACAATCTCAAATCTGAGTCTAAGTATTTGTTATTCTCTTTATAAATTCCTATAGGATCTGAGTTGTCAGATCTGAGTATAGGATCTATCAAGGATCTGAGTTGTAAGATCAGGTGTGATCTGAGTTGTAGGATTCAGGGGTGAATCTGAGCTGTAGGCCTAGTTATAAAGGCTGAGGTAGGATCTGTGTGATCTGAGTTAGTAAGATCTGTGAGATCTGAGACTGTAAGATCTGTTGTGATCTGAGCTGTAAGACCTGTTTGTGGTCTGAGATCTGGAGCTATAAACTCTATCTAGCACACTGCTAGAAGGGGAGAAGGGGGAAAGTGGATTACCCAAGATAAGGGGAACCACTATAAAAATATGTGTGTCCTTTTCTGTGTGTGTTTTTATTTCTTGAAAGCTCTGATCAGTTTTATCTTGGTTATAATCAAGAACTGCAATTGTTTTTAAATAACCTATTCACCCCCGCCCCCTCTAGGTGATTAGCTACCCTTAATTAAAGTCTTTCAAAGGATTTCTGAGCGTAGTGCCCGCTTCACCTGAATTCACGAAACCAGCAAGAGTGGACACCTCCCCCGAACTATCCGACGCATGCAGTTCCTCTATCCCTGAAGGCCCGGCGAAAAGAGCGCTCATCGCTGCACCCATCCTACCCCAGTGGCTTGGATCAACTTGCAAGCCGACCCCTCTCGCGGTGGGGCAGGATCCGAACGATGTCACGCACCAGCCAAGGCGATCCCCCCCCTGTCAAAGTCGATTTTGGCATACCCACTTCCATCATGGCTAAAGCTCTCGCACTATAAGGAGTTCCACGGGGAAGAGGATCCATACGAGCACGTTAATCACTTCTTAATAACGATGCGAACATTCGGACTTCCCGACCATATCAGCTGCAAGATCTTCACCGAGACACTGCGCGGAGATGCCCTCCGCTGGTATCATTCTCTGCCAAATGGAGCGATTCATAACTTCACCGAGTTGTCTCAACTGTTCGTTGAATGGCACGAAGCGCGTGCACCGAGGGTCCAAGAATAAGAGCAAGAAGAGCCCGAAACGAACAAGTTGCTCCGCCTAGGGGAAGCGGGACGAATCAAGCAGCAAGAAAAGATCTACACAAGCTTCCACCAGGAGCGTCCCCGTGGATGGTTGGACTTCGCCTTAGACGCAAGCATAGGCAATCTAGCCTGTGAACTAAGGAGGGCATTGATAACCCATCACATCTCGTTCAATATCCTGTTCGTGGCAGCCGTGGTGCGGCTCAAACTCCTAAGCGGGAACCTCAAGCTCAAGGCCAGCGACGCAGAGCTCCCAGACGGAACTGTGGTACCCACCATAGGAGCCGTCACCCTCCCCGTCCAAGTAGGGATGCACTCGGAACCCGTCCTGTACGATGTTCAGTTCGTCATCGCAGAGGCAGACTCCCCGTACGACACAATATTTGGGATCCTCCTACTCGACGCCCTGGACCACGACGTTTCCATGTCTGGACGCATGGCCAACAAAGGGAGAATCCTCAGGGATGCAATTCGTGGTTTCGACACGGCCACAGCCGAGCTCCCTTGGATCAACTACGACCCGTCACCAAAACCAAACCCTGAGAAGCAAGGCGTGCGAGAGAGCCGCACAACCCTCACATTGGCGGAAAAAGCTAATCTTCCGGCACCGGCAAACCCACTACAACTTGGGGATACGTGTCGCAAGAGAAAGGGACAGCAACAACAGTTCGAGAATGTTGTACCACCCATTCAGAACCGAGCAGACCGCTCCCGAGGGCTAGCAAATCAAATCTCCCAGATCTATACCCCGTTAAATGCCCCCGCGAGCATATACTGTCCGTCATCTACAACAGCAAAATCATCAACTGGCCCAGGCCGCTCTCCTAGCACAGGGGAGATCAATCCCAGTTTTGCATTTCCACAAAGGCCGAGGACCTCGTACGGAGCACTGTGCCAGGTTGAAAGAAGAAATTAAACGCCTTGTCCAGTCAGGACATCTTGAGGCTTTCCGCGAAGAAGCACAGAAGGATGCCACCGAGGGTCGGCCGTCGGGTCACTGCCGTCCGCCATGCTGAACGACCAAAAGAGCTCGAGCCAGCACAGCACAAAGAGAGCGCAATGTTACCTTTTCTCTCTCGTCAAACTTATATCAAGAAACTTATTAGCTCAAAAGCCGCAAGATTGCACTCGCGCATGTACCAATGTTCATTTACTGATTATGTTTTACTTGTCCTAAACTATTATACTGCAGGAACGCACCTTGGGGCCCTGCCCCGGGGACTTTGCACCGCCGTCGATTGAAGGTTCGCCCTTCTCCTCCGTCGTCGAGTCTCAGCGTCGTAGGGGCCTGCCCCCCTTACGTTCGCCCTCGGTTTGAATACATCCGCTATTCACCGGCCACTTTGGGGCCCTGCCCCGGGGACTTTGCACCGCCGTCGATTGAAGGTTCGCCCTTCGCCTCCGCCGTCGAGTTCCGACGTCGTAGGGGCCTGCCCCCCTTACGTTCGCCCCCGATTTGAATACACCAGCTATTCACCGGCCACTTCGGGGCCTTGCCCCGGGGACTTTGCAACGCCGTCGATTGAAGGTTCGCCCTTCTCCTCCGCTGTCGAGTCTCGGCATCGTAGGGGCCTGCCCCCCTTACGTTCGCCCCGGATTTGAATACACCCGCTATTCACCGGCCAAGTCTATATTATAAAAGCCACGAGTACAGACTCGTGCAAACTAATTTTCTATTATGTAAAAGCCGCGAGCACAGACTCGTGCAAACTAATTTTCTATTATGTAAAAGTCGCGAGCACAGACTCGTGCAAACTAATTTTCTATTATGAAAAAGTCGCGTGCACAGACTCGTGCAAACAAATTTTCTATCATGTAAAAGCCGCGAGCACAGACTCGTGCAAACTAATTTTCTATTATGTAAAAACCGCGAGCTCAGACTCGCGCAAACTCATCCGTAATTTTGGAAATGCCATCAAGCTACGCAGGTATCAATAACCAGAACAACAGAATCACCCAAGGAAATATGTGCAATAAATGCAATAAAGGAATACAACCACATCAATGCAGCGTTGCACACAAACAAACAACAATACGGAAAGAAGGAAAGTGGAAGACAACCAACATCAGTCATCGGCTACATCCGAGCAATCATCCCCTGAAAGATCCCCAACTCCAAGGCCAGCAGTGTCACATCCAAACTTCCTCCCCATCATACGAAGAGTCTTCTGAATGCCTCGCTGAAAAGAAACTTCGCGCTCGTCTGCTATCATAGGCTCAACCTCCTTCGCCATGACCTCAGCACGAATCTCCTCCGCCATCCGGAACAGCTCCTCTACAAAGGCAAGAGAATCTTTGTACTCGGTCACCCCGACTGCCTTGGCCTCAAGACTGCGCTCGATCGACGACAACCGGTCCACCTCGCTCCTCAGGAAGCCCAGCTCCCCCTCTAAGAGGAACATCTCCCCCTGAGCTTCTGACAGCTGACGAAGCGCATCCTGGGCAAGCGCCTTGTCATCACCATACTCCACCCGCAGCTTCTCGACTTCAGATCGAGAAGAAGAGATGTCGGCCTCCAACTGCTTGATGTGAGACGAGTCGCGATCCCTCTCCTTTTGCAAAATGGACAAATCGCTCCTCGCCGTGCGTAACTCCTACTGAAGAGCAAAGTAGTTATCCTTAAACCCACATAATGATCGTTCCATGTAAGAGCAACGCTAGTCAAAGCCTCCGCCTGCAAACAAAAGATAAACGGTCAACAGACGTAAGCAATAACGGAGAGGAAGTGCCAAGATTAGAGAAGACGAGCTTCACTTACCGCAGAAGCCATCGCCTGAAGAGAAGAAGAAACTCGCCTCGTCGGGAAGAGGGGAGGTGGCGGCAAGTCTCCCTGCGGCACCCGGTCGGTAGTAGGAGGCGCCAAAATCTCAATCTCCGGATCCGGGGAAATCGGCTCTCCCCTGCGACGGCTCGGGTCGGCCTCGCAATCGTGACTCATAGGCGCCGGCGGAATAGAACACGAACTAGGAGCTCCGTTCTTAAAAACAATCCTCCTCTTTTTCCTGCGGTCTAAGGGAACATCGGCCTCTCGCTCGGCATCCCAGGAAAGCCCCGCCGAAAGCAGTCGGCTTTCCTCCACGCAACTAGAAATACAGAATAGGGCCTTCGACAGCCCTTCTCGACCAGGGAAGCCCGGGATAGGAAGGAACTCGTCTTCCCGTCCAGTCTACCGGCGACAGCGTCCAGGGAGCGCCCTCCATAGCTCCGGCAGCTCCCATCGATTCTGCACGTACCCATAAAGAGTATTCCCGTGGCGGTAATCGGTCTTCTCCCCAAAGTGAAACCAGCTCTTGTTGCTTCGAACTTCAATACGACCTCCCGAGTCGGTAGAAACCTCGCACCAGTCCTTAAAAATCTCGAGTGAAAAGCGAGTACTGTGTTCTCGAAAAAACACCACCATCCCTATGATGTTCGCCATCCCGGCAGGCGTAAACTGGGTAATCGGGACACCGCAGAACCGGAGTATCTCAACCACCTCCTCAGATGGAGGAATACGAAACCCGGATTTCAGACAGCTTTCAAAAAGGGTCATAAAACTGGTGGGCGGGTTTTGAGCGCGTTCCTCCACCCGCAGAATCTTCACCTCGACATTTGAAGGCAACCCGAACCGCTTACGCCATATGTCAATTCGTACACCATCAAGAGAAGAGCGCAGGCGCATCGGCCTCGACTGGCCTCCCCGTTTCGAACCTTGAAAATAAGAAAGGCGTACACAAACACGAACGTCAGAAAATAATAATAAAAAGTCTGAAGGGGCACACAGCAAATGCACGCCCCAGGTCATAAAGGTACGAGGGCACCCACCACTCCCGCAAGGCGCGCGGCCATCCCCTCGGCCAACACCAACCGCCCGCTCCCTCAGCCGGGTCCATCCGCGCACAAGGGCGCGCGGGAGCCGGCCGCTCGCGCCCTCGGCCGGCCAAGGCCGCGCGCAAGAGCGCACGAGCGCTGGCCGCCCGCGCCCTCCACCGGCTCCCTCCGCGCGCAGGCACACACGGGAGGCGGCCGCCCACGCCCTCGGCCGGCCAAAGCCGCGCACGCGAGGGAGGGCGGGCGCCGGCCGCCCGCGCCCACCGCCGGCCTTAGCCATGCGCGAGGCCCGCGCGCGTCGACCGCCCACGCCCTCGGCCGGCCCCGGTCGAGCGCAAGGACACCCGGGCGCCGGCCAATCGGACGACCGGCCGCCCGCTTTCCCGGATGCCACCCGCGCGCGCGGACTCTGGTCTCCCTCGCGCACGTACGCGCTCCCTCCTCTCTTCTCTCCTTTTTAAAAAAAATAACTTACCTCTGGCATCGTTCGGCACGCCGTGCGGTGATGACGGTCGGACCCGCTATGGACTGGTCAAAACCTTCGCACTCCTTCATACGGAAGATCGGACTGCGAAGGTTTGGGGGGCTTATGATGAGGGCTCATATCATAGGCTCCTATCTATAAGAAAACCGGATGGCGGTTACTCTCATAAACCACTCCCCCCCCCCCCCCACTACTTTAGTGGGGGAGAGTGGGAGAGCAAGGGGTGCGGCCGACCCGCACCCCACAAGAGGTGCGGCCGACCCGCACCCCGCAAAGGGTGCAGCCAAGCCGCACCCCCTTGGGGTGCGGCCGGGCCGCACCCCCTTGCGGGGTGCGCCCTAGCCGCATCCCCTCGGGGTGCGGCCAACCCGCATCCATCCCCGCGACGAGGTGCGGCCAAGCCTCTTCCTCCCTCTTTCTTTGCAGGGGGGCTCGCAAGGGGCCTTGCCGTAGGCACACCCCTCGTCGGGTGCGTCGGACTCCAATTTCTCTTTGGGACGCAACTCCCGGTTCCACCGTCCGCTCAGAACGCCTCATAAAGCGAACAGGACATTTTCTCCGTTCGTTGCGCTCTCATATCGCTTCCCCAGTAGCCTGGATTGTTTCTCCGTTCGTTGCGCGCTCAGAATGCTTCTGAGCGCGCTCTTTTCACATTTTGTCTTTCTGACTTCTCACATGTTATCTTTCTAGCATGCTCACTTTTTGTCTTTCCAGTTTCTCAGATTTCAGGAACAGCTTGTCGCCATTTTCGCCTCCAACAAAACTGCCCGAACTGCCCGAACTGCCCGAGGGGCAAGATGGTCAATTATGAAAAATGGTGATCTGTGTGCTCTGAACCGGAAAATATGATTCGTCCGCCAGGTGGTTACGGTGGTTACAACGGCGAAATTACCGGGTTACCCCAGGCGAAAGCTATAAAAGGAGCCACAGGGCTTCATTTCAGAGGACCTTGACTTCTACACCTGGGAGAGCTCCTTGAAGGCTTTCACGGAATTCTCCTTCGGCGCTTGAAGATCCCCTTCGTGGACTTGAAGATTTCCCTCATCCCGAAAGGTGACTCATCATTCTCACTTTCGTTCCCCGAAGCATTCTCACTTTTGTACCCCACAGTTCTCGGAAGGAAAAATACTTAGTTTTTCGAGAGGTGGTCTGTCACCCTCGGGACTCCCTCTCTCTCTATTATTGTAACGAGCGGCGGCCTGTCGCGCTCGACTTCTAAGTACCTAATTGTAAGCTCTAAGAAGATAGTGAAGTTTGGTCGGCACAGCTCCGGCCGCGTGGTTTTTTACCCTTTCCGGGTTTTCCACGTTAAAAAGTCTCAGTGTACTTAACGAATCTCTAATTGATTGTTCGCGCGCTCGGTTTGCTTCCGAGCTAAGATGGTTCAATTCGACCGGTCTACCAAAGCACCCGAGCGACCCGCAACAATAATAATAATAATAATAATAATAATAATAAATCTTGCAACTCTTAAGCAATAACATCAGATTTTGAAAACATTTTTTGTAAAAAAAAAAAATTTAATAACAAGATCACGAAAAGAAACAAACAATATATAGTTTAGAATCGAGCCCAGACAAAGCGTGTGATCACTGCCCTAAAGAATTTACACCACCATCCGACAGGGCTTTCAACCGATGCTCACTCCTCTAAGGTACAACATCCGGCTAGATCCTGAAAACTTCGATGTGCGCGGACAAGGAAGAGACACGGAGCACCCGAACTCCCACTTGATGAAGCAAATGCCAAGAAAGCAGAATCATGAAGAAGGCCATCGTAAGAGCGAGAGCAAGGGAATAAGTTGTGAAAGACAGTTGAAGAAATGAATCAGAAAATCTCATATATAGGAGTCTCGAAAAAACGGCAAGTAAATCACGGAAAAAATTCCAACGGTTATAATTAGTAAGTTTTAATCGTTGAGAGAAACGTTGGATTCCCAACGTATATGATTAATGGCGAGAAAATGCGTAAAGAAAGTGTGTAGAAATTTTACGCATGTCATTCATGAAGATAATTTTCATGTCATTCAATTTTCATGAAGATAATTTTCCCTCCATAATTTTGGAGTTTCCTCCATTTAATTTTGGAGCTTTTCATCAAACATGAAGAGTCATACATAAAACACCAAATAAGGCTCTATTAAAACATTATAAAATAAAAAAATTTAAAATAATTTTTTTTTACAGTTGGCACCTCAATTTGTTGTAGAAGACAAATAGCATTTCAGGATAATAAACAATTTGATAGCCGGATGGGACCAAATACAGGCGGGAAAAGCTGATGGGAATGTGGAAATGACAAAATAACCATTATTTTTAAATTAAAGAGGAGTTTATGGAGGGTATATTTGGCGGATCAAATGTTACACCGTGCATTTTTTGTTATAAAGATAATGAATGTGATAGAACAGGATATTCAACACCAAAAGCACATGTCTCAAAATACTCATACAACATGACATGACATAAATAAGGCTAACACCAAAAACATTAGACCTAAACATAGATTCCTACATCCTATCCCAATGGACTCGTCACAAGATGAACTCATCTACCCAAGGAATGTCATAATGTGATGTTCTCGTGCTTGCAGTTCTCGTCTCGACATATTTCCCTATGCCTACCAATCGATAACTTTCAGATATAGCTGTAATGATTTTAACCCTCAACTTATACCTTTCTTCGAATAACACCATTTTCCCTTCTTCAGACAGTTTACTAGAAATCGCTCCCTCTTATACCTAAAATGATAAGGGTTAAAACCTGTCAGGCTCACAGACTTAGTGAATTCTTACCTCTTTAACTGCTTACATACAATTTAAATGAATTAGTATCAAACTGCTTGTTAGCATGGTATATTTAAACTAAAAGAGCAACTAACTATAATAAGCATAGAAAAAGCTAAAACAATTTAGAAAGAACTGCCAAAATATGCTAAAGTAAATAGTACATAAATCTTCTTAAATTGTTTCAAAACTTCATGTCAGTTATTGATTCTTTTAGGATTAAATTATCTTTAAATTCTAAGTCTTAATTTTCTATTGTCAATCTCTGAGCATCTGTTCCATGTCCATAACTTTCTTGATCAGTCTCAAGGAACCCCTAGTTCCTATCTGTTACTCCAACACTCACGAATCCAAGCCAGAACGAGCAGCTACCATGATCCATGGCTCGAAAAGGGCGGAAAAGAAGGGGAGAAAAAGATCAAAACTTCTAGAACAACGAAAGCTCGAGAGAGGGCATCAGGGAAAAGAATGAGAGGGGAAGCTGATTTTAAGAGTAATACCTTCGGATAGAATCCCAAACCAAATAAACAGCATATATTTAATCCAAAGAGCAAAAACCTAAACCAAGGCTCCATTTGGTGTGGAATTTTTGCACCGGTGAGTTTGTACAAAAAAGCCACAGACATAGAATGCATGTTTGACACCAAGAAAATCAATCTAGTTTTGAACATAAAAGTGGATGAAGTTCCTTAGGTGAGCTCGTGCGTTCACGAACAACAGTTTATAACCACCGCATTCAGGACCGCCACCGCTGTGTCAAACGGAGCCTAAAGCAACCGGCCCTCATTTATAGACCCAGATCCTACACATCCAAAGCAAGGAAAGTAAGACATGTAACAAAGCCGCAAATCAAATCTATCTATTGATCAAAAGCACAAAACTTAATGGTATAACGAAAATTACGAGATAAAATTGTAAATCTCTCTAAATATCGAAAGCAAATTCGCATATAGTACTCAACTCTTTAATTGTATCGTCGCTAGGGAGTTTCATTTTTCTTTAATTTCTTAAATTTGTTTACTTATCTTAATTTTGTCATTTGTGAGTGGTAATTTTTTCTAAGGAAATGTAAATATTTACATCTCTCTCTCTCTCTCTCTCTCCTGCTAGCTGATAAAAGAGATATCTCCTTCCCCAGGTGGCAACCCTTTTTTCCCAATTTTCCTTTAAATGACACATAAATTTTCTTATTTCAATTTGATAATTTTGAAATACAACGTAACAGACAGATTATTATTCACTAGGTATTGTTCACTCACAAAGATGTTTATATAATAGTATAGATATATATACAAGCAACTGTGCACGACGCCCCAAATGACATCGCGACAATAGTACCTTCAACGACTGAATCTTCGGTCGTGACAACACATCTGCTTGTGAATGTGCCAAGTATTTAAATAAGCGCTTGACTTTTAATTCAGTATAAATACTGACGATACTAAAGGGAAAAGAAGCAAAGTTAATGTGTTGGAAATTTTTCATTTAGTGGACTTGATTCATCGAGACGTCCCGATAGAGTCGTACGCGAAATTTAGAATCTATTCGGACTCCTACGAGCGTGTGTTAATTCAGTCGCGCGAACGATCGACGCCTGTGATAGGCGGGCTAGATTGTCTCGTAACTTCAGGACGCGAACCCGGTCTCACCCTTGGCATATGAATAGACATGAAGAATAAATCCTAATTAATTTATAGGATTTAATTTATTTTGGTTTTGTGTTTTCATTTTGGAGTTAATGGGGTTAATTAGCCCCATATTTTGTAACTCCTATTTTGGCTCACCTATTAAAGCCTAAAGCAAAACCCCTCATGTGTAGGAAAATGAACAGGGGTTGAAAGTGGGTTCCACTTCATCTTTTGGAACTGTCACATCTCTTCATCGGAAAACCGGCACCTCCCATCTTCGGACAATACTACACATACCTAAAGTTTACCTAAAAGCCACAAAAAATGGGCCCCACAGGTAACAAAAACACCCGATTCTTCTAGGGGTAGGGTGAAAATCACAAAAAGCGGGCCCCACTCGGCACAAAAACACCCGACTTTAGGGTTTGGCGCAAAAAAAAACCCTAAAATCGGGTGTTTTTGTGACCCGTGGGGCCCATTTTTTGTGGCTTTTAGGTAGACTTTAGGTATGTATAGTATTATTCCCCATCTTCTCCATTCGGCTTCAGGAGAAGAACAATCGCCTCTTCATTCCCAAATTTCTGATCCTAAGATCGTTCTTCCTGGTGAAGGAAAATTGTCGTCTTTTCGTCCTCTTCGTTCCCTGGAGGAATCGATAGAATAGTTCGCAGATCCGGCGACTCTCATCTACTTCCCTTTCATTATCTGGAAACTGCAGTCCATGCTTTTCCTAAATTGATTCCTGGAGGAAGACACGGAGTCAACTTCCTACTCTGCTAGCGATCCTCTCAAGCCACCGACATCTCCTGTTTCATTTTGAAGATGTCGATCTTCATCTCCACTCAGATCCAATGGGGAAACTGATTCTTGGACACTTCTGTATCAAAGTTGGCGCCTCCAATACCTTCTTCCTACAGTTTTGGAGCGAAGTCAACATCCTACAGGGCTGTTGTTAGTCAAACATTGAGAAGGTAGTGGAGATGGGCTGCAATCTGATAAACAGTGAAGGTATTCATTTGAATTTTCTATTGCCTTATATCAGATCCGCATAAACCTTGATCTCTCCATTTCAGTTTTCTTACATTAAATTGAGGTAATTATATTGATCATGCATAAGTAGTACAACGCTTGGATCATAAGTAATTGCTCTAAAATTCAGATTTATATCTCGCGCACATACATCTTTTATGCTAACTATTTTTCATATGGAGATCCATTTAGCAGAACTTTTATGCCGGCGGAATCTTAGTTCACTATAATTTGCATAAGGAAGAACACGTCGAAGCTCTTGAAGATACCCGCCATTACGAAGCATGACCTCGAAACAAATAACGACATAAATTATTTCCGCACTTCAGTTACCGTTTATTCAAGTTTTGTTTTATGTACGTGTTCTTGAATTAATCAATTAATTAGAAATATTATTCTTGCATTTTACACTCCAAATAGAGATTAGTAGATTTGAATAAGACGATCCTGCATTCATTTAATCGTCGTTGCATTCAGAGATCTGTGTTGTCCTTAATTTTCGATAACACAAATCTCGTTGCGACGCACCCTTAATTTTCTAACATAATGCTCACCAAAGAGTGTTTTCACACAAACACATATATATGGTTAATTATCGGGACCTCCCCTGAGAGTTTGCATAATTTCAGGTTGCACCCCTCTATCTTCCGAAATTACATTTACCTCTCCTCTAAGTTTCCCCGGTTTATAAAAATGCCCCTTTCGTTGAAAATAGGGATGAAAAATGATAAAATCAGTCAAATAATTTTATGATATTTCAATTTTATCATTTTATATTAAAGATTCTAGATTCATTAGAAAGGGTAAAATGCAACGCACCATTTTCAATGTAGAGTTATTACAAATGATGAGATTGTAACCTTATCATAAAACAATTTGGAATTTTTTATTGCTTTTCATCTAAATTTCCAAAGGAAAAGGTAACACCTTTCAATGTAGAGTAATTACAAAAGGTAAAATTGAATATCATATAGTAATTTGGTTCATTTTATCATTTTTCATTCATATTTTTAATGGAATGGACATTTTTGTAAACTGGGAAGACTTAAAGGAGGTGGTAAATGTAATTTCAAAAGATAGAGGGGTGGAAACTGTAATTATGCATACTCCGAGGGAAGGTCCCCATAATTAACCACATGTATATTTTATATATAATTTGTTTAGTTTTGTATGCTTCTTCAATTTATCTTAGTAAATAAACATGATAACATATTTCTTTGTTTTTGTGTATGCAGCCATTTGGGCAGGTTCCCTATGTTGTTGATGGTGACTTTGAACTCTTTGGTAAGAGCCTAATCATGCAACTATGCAAGTTACATATATTCCATATATTTATAATTCTATTGTGGAAGTTTTGGGTCTGCCCATGCGACTAATTTGAATTATAATATTATTTTAGATATAGAAAATGAAAAAAAAAAACTAAATAATAAAATAGAAAGGACTACGGTGGCGGTCCCCTTCTCTAGTTTTTGGGAGCGCTGCTCGCAGTGGCGGACCCAGGAATTTCGTCCGACCCGGGCACCAAGTAAAAAAGTTAGACTCTGTTTGGAATGAAGTTTAAGCAGATATGATAAAGTGCAATAGGATAAACAAAATTGCGTGTAATGAAATTTAAGCAGATATGCAGAATCGCTTGCAAGTTGCAATTAGGAAAAAAATGGAAAAAAAAATAATAACAGCAGGGTTGCAAGAATGAAGAACAACGGAATAATCGAAGTATAGAAAGCGAATCAACATGTTCTTCATTTATGCCTTTCTACCAATTAACTATAATTGAGCTAATGAACCAGAAAAGTGGAATAATCGAAAGGAACCAGGGTTTACCGGGTATCAGGGCTAATCAAGCAGTGCGGAAGAAATGCAGAATCGTTGAACCAGTGAATCGACAAAGGAGGAAGACGGGAAGATCAGCCTTTGCAGTTGTAGGCATGCATCGTCGTCCTCAACGCTTCGTCGATCCGCGGCCCGCGGGCCGTCGTCCTACTCACAAAGTGAAAAACGCGGTCGACGACTCGACATTATCAGGTATGGAGCAGAGGTGGGAACTGGGAATAGTTGTCTGATTTCACGAAATAGCCTACCTCGCGCGATTTCATGAAACGGAGAAGCAGGCGGCACTTGGCACGCGCCGGCTGCTCGTCTTCATCATCGTCGAAGTCCTCGAGGAAAGAGTTAGGGACTATTAGGAGCAGGGCACTCGAGGGATGGAGGTTAGGCATTCAGGAATGAGGATGCTCGCCTTCGTCGCCGTTGAGGAAGCCGCAAGGAGTTAGGGCACGCATGCACGCGCGGCTCTGTTTTTGGAGCGAAACTGATTTCTGAAAATGGCTTTTCCGAAATTCATACACGGGCACGTGCCCGGGTATGCCTGCACCTAGGTCCGCCAATGGTTTCTTTGTTTTTTTATTAGAGCGGGATCACCGACATTGGATATGCGAGATCAACGACTTGAATTTCACCTGAGAATAGGAAGGAGTGCTACACGTACGCAATTGTTGTTCCTCAAGTAGGCCCACATTTTTTTATATAGAAATATTTTTACTAAAATAATAAAATGCATAAAGAATTTCTTGCCCTAAGAGTGATTGTTTTTCTCTAAATCTCAATTTCTCACCCTCGCTTTGGTAGAATCGCGAGCGATCATCCGCTACTACGCGACCAAGTACGCCGGCGACGGGGCCAAACTCATCGGAGTCTCGGCGGAAGACGGCGCACGTGTCAACCAGTGGCTGGACGTGGAGGCCATCAACTTCAATCCCCTCGTCTTCCCCATCGTCTTCAACCTCCACATTTTGCCGAAGCAGGGCATCGCCGGAAATCAGGCGGAGGCGGTCGCCTCGGCCGCGAAGCTCGCCGAGGTGCTCGACGTCTACGAGAAGCAGCTGTCGAAGACGAAGTACCTCGCCGGGAATTACTTCACCCTCGCCGATCTCACCCACATCCCCAGCATGCGCGCCGTCGTCGAGAACTGCGGCCTGGTTGAGCTGTTGGATGGTCGGAAGCATCTGAAGGCTTGGTGGGAGGACATCAGCAGCCGCCCGGCGGCGAAAACGGTCCAGGAATTGGCGGTGTCCGGCGTACTGGGCTACTCGCCCTAAATGCTTCTTAGATCGGGTTGGTTTGATCTGGCCATTCAAAGTGGATCGGACGGCTTGTATTATTACTCACGTTCTTTGCAGTGAATATTGAAAAAAAAAAGAACCAGAATTGTCATAATTCCACGACTTACTATAAATAATTCATATTTATGCACATTTCTTCGTTAAAATATTCATTTTTTTCAATTTATTTTTTTTATTATAAATTATAAATTTTTTATAATTTAATTACTTTTTATTTTTTATTTTTATTTTATTTAAAATTTATATTATTATCTTTTCAATTTTTATTAAATTTTGAGTTTTTCGAGACATAAAAAGGTAAAAAACACGAAAATAACAAATGATAATTGCATACAACTAACAATTTAATTTATTTTTCACTCAGGGCTTTATATTTTTAGTTTGTTTATTTTTTTTATTTCTTATATATATGTTTTTATTGTATATTTATTTTTATTTTATGTTATTTGAAATTTTTTTTCTATTTTAAAAAAAGTATATTATAATAGTAAAAAATAATAGGGTGCTGCTATTGCAGTTTTCGCTATCCGCACTCAATTTGTACGAGTTATTACGCGGCTTTTAGAAATACGTCTTGTATATTCATTTTTAGGAAAAGTGTTCAACACAAGTTGTAGATCTCGTCCAGATCTACAACTTTCGTGTTGAACACTTTTCCTAAAAATGCATGTACAAGTCTTATTTCCAAAAATTCGCTATAGTTATGTCCATATTTCAATCAGAGGCGCAATACGTCTTGTGCGTGCATTTTTAGGAAAAGCCTTCAACACGAAAGTTGGAGATCTCCACGAGATCTGCAAATTTCGTGTTGAACACTTTTCCTAAAAATAAATGTACAAAACGTATTTCTAAAAGACTCGTAATAACTCGTACAAATTGAGTGCGTATAGCCAAAACCGCAGTGCTAATAGCAACACCCAAATAATAACAAATAAGAGTACAACGAGAAGCTGCAATATTCCACTAAAAAAACTTCTATTTTTATACAGTTTGATTATGAATAACAAGTTACTTTGAGAATGTGGAGGGCTATTAAAAAAAATCTATGAGAATGTACTCTATATCGAGCTAGAAGGTGCAGTAATACATATTAAGCTCTGTTTGGCTCTCCGACGACTTTATTGTGATGCAACCAACGCAGCCGGCGATCACCATCAGTGGGAGAGAGTCGGGTTCTGAGATGGAGAGTTTTCTCCATTTCCCATGGAATATCGGGAGCAAACGCTACCGGTGGCGGAAAAACAAACGTCATGGGGCGCACCGCCGGTGGCGTTTGCTCCAGCACCAAAAATCCGCCAGATAGGCAAACGGAGCCTTAGTTTTATCTGGGATGAAATGACTTTTTGGCAACTTTGCACCCCCAAATATTTAAAAGCGACACTTTGCACACCCCCCCCCCCCCCCCAATTACTGATTTTTGATACTTTGCGCCCTGGGTCAAAAATGTGTAGGGGTATTTTCGTCAAGCGTGTTTTGAAACCGAGATTTAATTAGGGCTTTTCCTTCTCCCGTCGATCCATCGTGTGTGTTGTGCATTCTCCCGGCTGCTTTCATCTTCTTCTTTCCCCCTCTCTCGTCGATCCAGCGTGATCTCACCTTCCTGTGACATCACAGACTCCGGCATGCATTCTCGTTCGATCCCAGCGCGTGCATTCTCGTTCGATCCTAACGTCGGCATTCTCGGCTGCCTTCCTTGCGTGCGATAACATTTTCCGCTTGTGAGAGGTCGCTTTCCCTATTGTTGCCATTCTCGGTTGGCAAGAGTTCCTTTCCCTGCTAGCCCAGATCTTCCAAATTCATGGGTTAACATTTCACTTATTTAATACACTCCAGATTGTATTTCTTGGTTTGTGTGCCCACTATAATTTTATTTTTTTAGGTGTAACTTAAATTTGATTTAAGAAATGGCTCGTCCTCGAGATGCGGAGAGGAAAAATATGTTGGTTAAAGAAAATTGTTCTGAAGAGGGAGTTGATGTTGATAGTAGCTAGTAGTGAGTCACAATGCATGGATGAGAAATCTTACAATCAAAATTCATCGTTTATTGACGATGATTTGAATGATTGTGAATTTGAGGAGGAGGATTTGAAACCCGATGACAATATAGAGGAAGAAATTAAATTGAATCAAATCAACCCTTGAGTATGAACGTCAGAATATATTTAAGGAATGGTGGTAGTCAATCATCATCCAAGATACGAAAAGGGAAATGTCGTGAGGTTCACGTTTATCAAGGAAACACGACTATTGTGATTTTGAGTTTTATGTCGGCTTGTGCTCTAACTGTGGGATGAGATGACATAACAAAAAAAGTTGTGTTGAAGCTTCCAACACCAACGATATAACGTCTACTACAAAAACAAAGCGACCGGTAAATATTAAGTCATCTTATATTTCTTTTATCATTTTTTATTATATGACTGTTTTTTAATCACGTGGTGTTTATATGTAGATAAGACAAAATATGTGATCGTGACCTTTAGGCTTGTTGAGTTGATCTTGATCTTTATGATGTGGATGATTGTGATTTTTATGTTGTGGTGTTGCTATTTGGAACTCATGTATTTTTGTTGTTTAATCTGTACTCGTTTAACATTTGCTTTGGACTTTCATAATTAGAGGTGAAAATGTATTTAATTCAGACTTTCAAATTTAATATCTATATTTAGTGTTAACATGTACTTGGATTTAGAGTTTGTTATGAACGTAAACAATGAAATGATTGAGCATACATGTCTTTTTTTCTTTCTGGGTGCAAATAACCAATTTACAAAATTCTGTGTGCAGATAGAAATTTGACAGAATTCGGTGTGGTGTGCAAATAGAAATTTAGCAGAATTCAGTTTGCAAATCAAAATTTGACACAATTCGGTGTGCAAATAACAATTTGACACAATTCGGCGTGCAAATAGCCAAAATAAGGTAATTCATGATGAAGTGCCAAATGAGCATTTTTTGTTGTGCTCGGACCTAAATACCCCTGAAATTTCAGCATGGGTGCAAAATGTCAAAAATGTTTAATTTGGGGTTGCAAAGTACCAAATTTAATGATTCGATGTGCAAAGTGCCAAAATAGGGTAGTTAGGAGGTGCATAGTGCCAAAAAGCAAGATGATATCTCTGCCCACTTGTAAAGTTAGCCACAAATGATTTCATTATAATAATATAATTGAAAATAAAATAAAATAAATTGAGGAGATTTTTCTTCAACGAGGATGAGAGAAGTTGGACAAAACCATCACTTTATAAGGAGTTTAGGCTCCGTTTGGCACGACGGTGGTGTACAACCCTCATTCTCCGAGGGTGGACCCCCCCCCCCCCCCCCCCCCCGAGGCCACGTAGGCAGAAGTCAAAGTCAAAGAGGTCAACACAGAGCCCGGCAGTTCAAGACAGAAGTAGAGAAGACCTGGCGATTATTGGCCTGGCGTGTGCGAGCAGCACCTAATACTTGTCAGATGGGCGACTATGGCATGATACTCGCTGAGTAACCCATAGTCGCCAGGTTGGGGGCTGGGCTATAAACCCCCCTACCCTTTGGTTTTCCTATAAATAGGACCCCAGGGGTACTTGGATTGGCACCTGGACTTGAGCTTTTGGACCCCGATTCCCGAACTCTCGAGCCCGTCACCCTTGCTTTCAGCCAAGTCGGTGCCTTCCCTGTACCAAGCTCGGCCACTTTGGTTTCGGAGGGGAAGACTCTCTTGAGCTTCTGGGTACGTGGTGGGACCTCCCTGCCGCAGCACCTGGGGTCCTGTTTGTTGCTCTTCTAGCTTCTTCGTCGTTGTCAGCCAAGTCATCTCGTTGGACTGCTGGGCGAGTAGCCTCCGGCTGCATCGGTCCGAATCTTGAGGTCAGGATTTTCCTGGCGTCAACACTTTGGTGCGGTGAGCGTGGACCGTAGTCGTTGGAAGAAAGTTCAGCAAGAGGCCGAGATGGTCGTAGTTGGCGACCATGAGGAGGTAGTCGGCAATTCGTCCGCAGGTGGCGAGTTCGTGACGCTAGCAGTTTTCGAAGCCTTCGCGCAGCGCATGGAGGGGATCTTGCAAGCAGCGCTTCAGCCGCGCGCCGAGGTCACGGCGACCTCGCCGCATCGCCCGGTTTTGAACAAGGGAAGGAGTCCCCCTCGGCGAGCAGGAAAGGAGCACGTGGAGGATGAGACCGAGCGACCAAGGAGGTCGCAGTTCTACCAGCCGACCTCGCAAGGGATTCGCTTTCGCGAGCCGCGCGAGCAGGCGAGATACAAGGATACTCGCCCATATGGCGAGTATGGTCAGGATAGTCGCCAGGTGGAGGATCGTCACCGGGCAGGAGGGAGGAGCCTCTTCTACGAGGAGATCCATGTCACGCAATTGCCAGAAAGATTCAGAAATCCCGCTGTGAATTATTGCTCAGGGAGAGACGACCATATCCGTCAGGGGAACAGACGTAACCGGAGGAATAGCCGGAGGAGGAATAGGGATCGGGTCAGCCAAGGATGTCAAGGAAGTATCAAGGCCGGGGAGGTAAGAGTGAGTTCTGGAGAAGCGGAGCTCGGATCTTTCCGCAAAACGAATTTCCACCAAGCCTACCGCCAGAATGTCGCTCCGACCTCGCAAGCACCACCCCCGCTAGAGGAAGTCACCTTCTCGGAGGAGGGCATGTTAAGGGATGAGAATCCCTTCCATGAGGCCCGTGTGATTGATGCGATCGTCGAAGACTTCACTGTCAACCGAATCCTGGAGTGCAACGGGGGATCTGTCTGTGTCATCTTTGCGTCGTTCTCACGAACACGTTTGACAACCTGGAGGTCGAGACAATCAGGATGGTGATCCTGGACATTCCCTTTTTTTATTTCTTAGGTAAGCAAAAGGTGGACGCGGCAGGAAGATCAGCCGCCGTCGGGAAGCTTAATCCAAGACGGGAAGAACCCTTCATCGTGAAGGGGAGCTGTTGGAAAACACATGGAACGGCGACAACTTGAAAGGGTTTGGCTCCTGAACGGGAGTATGTACACATCCCACCCCTGTAAATTTGTTATCCATAAAACCATCACCTCCCTGAAACATGGGAAATGGTGAGTCTTTTGTCTCTTTCGGCTATGTGTTTTCAAGAAAGAAGAAAGCGAGCGAAGCCGATCTCCGCGTCAGGTTAGGAAACTGGCCTCCAACTTAACCCTCGTAAAAACTCAGAACAGATGATGGGACAATGCCTCGGGTGTGCGTTCCCCTAAGTCCAAGCCTCTGCAATAACGACCGAGATCAGCTCCCCCCTTGCATGTTGGCCGCGGTCCCCACCGGCTGCATTTCTCATCCGACTGGTGAGATTATCAGGAAGAAGTCTGGACGCTGACCTCCCAATCCGACGAAGGAATAATCGACTTCGGCAAGGCGGTGCTCACCCTTATCTGCTTCATCAAAAATGTGTTTCCCAGTAAAAGAATGGGAGTAGGTGAAGTTGATCTCCACGCTAGGTTGGGAAATGAGCCTCCGACTTAACCCTCGTAAAAACTCAGAACGGATGATGGGACAATGCCTCGGGTGTGCGTTCCCCTAAGTCCAAGCCTCTGCAATGACGGCCGAGATCAGCTCCCCCCTTGCACGTTGGCCGCGGTTCCCACCGACCGCATTTCTCGTCCGACTGAAGAGATTACCAGGAGAAAAGTCTGGATGCCGACCTCCCGATTCGGCGAAGAGATGATCGATTTAACTAGCTCATGGGACCCTTGAATAAAGGTGTCGTGTACCCTCAAGAGCTGAGAGCTCGCAGCAAAGCAAGCCGTTTTTTCTAAAATATTGTGTCCGATCATGTGAGTTGGTGTGCTTAACTCCCTGCTAATTTGTTGAGCAACAGGAAGCAGGTTTGATCCACATCCAGCATCCAAGTGGGATGGAGGCCTCGGGATGGTATGTCCCCTTGGACCTCCCCGACTACCACTCCCTGCTTGACGTCATCCTGCATCAACATTCGACACCGCAAGTTGGAAGACGAGCCTCTGACTTGACCCTCGTAAAAACTCAGAACGGATGATGGGACAGTGCCTCGGGTGTGCGTTCCCTTAAGACCAAGCCTCTGCAATGACGGTCGAGATCAGCTCCCCCCTCGCATGTTGGCCGCAGTTCCCACCGACCGCACTTCTCGTCCGACTGGAGAGATTACTAGGGTAAAGTCTGGAAGCCGATACTCCAACTTGAGAAGGGAAGCGATCGATTCGACCGGCCAAAGTATGGAAACATTCCGGCATCCAAGTAGGATGGAGACCTCGGGAGGGTGTGTCCCCTTGGGCCCCCCCGACTGTCGTTCCCTACTTGACGTCATTCTTCGTCGACATCTGGTATCCAAGTAGGATGAAGGCTTTGGGATGAGGTGTCCCTCCGGACCTCCCCGACTGCCGTTCCCTACCCCCTCTCTCATAAAACAAACTCCCTTAAATAATTTTAATGGGCTCTTCACCAGGTACAGAGCGAGGCCTTGAGTTGAGCATGTGTCCCTCGGGATCCTCCAAGTACCCCCCCCCCCCACGACTCGACTCCACCAAGGGAAACATTGAAGAAGGCGAGTATGGCTGTGCGAGCATACAGAGACGAGTACACAGGTGCGAGTATGGCTGTGCGAGTATACAGTGGCGAGTATGAAGAAGCACTCACTCTCGCCTCGATCCTAAGAGCCTAGCGAACACTCAACCTCGCCCCGAGCCTAGGAGCCTAAGCGACATTCAAAAAATAAAGCAAGCACCAAGGAAACAGGCGAGCAAAAGCTTTGACTTTTTCATATATAAATATTTGAAGTATATTACAAAAGAATCTTCAGGGTGTTTACAAAAGGTCGCCGGGCGAGCAAAAAAGGGTGCCCAGGCGACTAGGCGACATCCTCGCCATCAATATCTGCATCTGGCTCGTCGCCACCATCGTCGCCACCATCGTCATCAACATCATCGTCATCATCATCGTCATCCTCGTCCTCAGAATCGTCATCCGCAGCACCACTGAACGGCGGCGAGGATGCTCGCAAGGGGGAGGTGGACTCCTCGGCGAGCAGCGCCGGGATAATGTCCTCCACGGTCAGCTCCATCGCCGCCGGCTTCAGAAGATCGTCCGCCTTCAGCTGGCTCAGGATGACGGTCCCAGTAGCTCGCGCGATCTCTCGGCGAACGCGTGGCATATCGTCGCCATGCATCCGGATCTGCTTGCCAACCCTAGAGGGGCCCGCCACCGCTGGCTGTTGCTCGGCAGGCCGAGTTTCCAGCTCAGCGATGCGAACTTGGGCGGCCTCCAAGGCCAGCCGAGTGTCATCCAGCTCCTTCTCCAGCTGGGACACCTTTGTCGCCATCTCCACCTCAGCGACCTGCCAAAACAAGAAGATACACAAAGTCAGCAAGTTATTTGGCGACTATCCCGGAGGCGAGTATCATAGAGAAGCGAGTACCTCTTGCTCCTTCGCCTTGAGCCCCATGGAGATCATTTTCTTTGTGCTGATCCGGATCACCTCCTCATACTCCAGCAACCTCCTCGCCGTCATGTGCGCTAGCTCGGCGGACCGCAGCATAGATCGCGAGGTCTGGTGCGCCAGGTACTCGGAAGGCTCCTCTCGCAGCCTCTCAGCGTCCTCACGACCATAGATGGCATGAAGCACATCAAAGGCCTCGCCCTGATCCTCCCAGTCCTCTGACCAGGGCGGAAGGTTGGAGCTCAGAGACACCACATGGTCGCCCTCCGACCAGGCGACTAGGCGGCGACCATAGGCGTCCTCACCACGAACACCCAAGTTGAAATTAGGGTGGGTATAGGGCTCGCCGGCCTCAGAAGGGTCCGCCTTCTTGCCAAGGTCCCGGTGAGCGACCTCCTTCTTCTTCCTCGAGGGCTCGGAGGGCTCGCCCCTCTCCTTCCGCTTCTTCGAAGGCCCAGATCCTTCGCCGACGATCAAGGGCTCATCGCCTCCTGGCGACAAGTCTATGGGCGAGTAGACCCCATCCCCGCGAGCAGAGGTCCCCGCACCTCCCTGTGTGGAAGCCGTCGCCTTCACCACCACGGGAAGAAGCTCACGCGGCATAACCTGAACTGCTGCAACAAGAGGAGTGATAATTCCGGTTAGTCGTCAAAGTTGAAGACAAAGAGCGAGTATGCGAATACTCGCGCAGTAGATTACCTTCGCCTGTGAAAACCTCAGCGAGTTCATCCACTCGCCTCCTCCAGAACACCACATCAAGGCGGCGATTCTTGAAGGATTCGAGCAGTTTCTCGCCACCCTCGTTCAGGAAGGAAACCCCGAAGACGCTCTCCGGCGGCTGGAAGGACCTTTCGGGGATCGCTTGGAAGTCGCCAGCGATGACGACTAGTCGCTCTCCCCAGCGGTGGTTCTTCTTCGCCGTGCCGACCAGTGTGCAGACATGGTTGTACAAGAAGACGACGCCCTCGCCTGTCGCCATAAAGTGGAATACTCGCCTAAAGACCGTCAGGTCGAAGGCTATTCCCTGGTCTCGCAGGTAGCACAGATATCCCACAATCATCGCCACCCCATTGGGGTTGATCTGGGCAGGGACTATCCCAAAGTAACGGAGTATCTGGGAGAACTCCATCCACAGTGGTAGTCGCAAGCCCACCTCGAAATGGCGAGTAGGGAATACCCGCTCATTGGTCAAGAAGGTGTTTAGTCGCTCGCCCTGGCGAGGAAGCCTAGCGACAAACCCTGGCGGGAGGTACTTCGCCTTGATGACCTCCAAATCCTTCTCAGTCGTGACAGACTTCTTGAAGGTGGTCGCCGCAAAGTTCCTGGCGTGATTGGCACGCCGGATGGTCGCCTCGTCGGTCATCTTGGAGGAAAGGAGAAAAGAGAGGCGAGTATCAAAGAAGACAAGAAGAGAAGAGAAGATAGAAGATACTCGCGCGAGAGTTAGAAAATCGCCAAAGCGTAATTAAGACTCACCCACCCCCCTATTTATAGTGGTCGGATAACTTGGCTTATCGAGCACGACGACGCGATCAGGAATAAGGGGGTGGCGAGTATTAAGTTGAAGTCGCCAGCTCAACAACGCGCGTCAGCAGGAAGTCGACTTCCAAGGCGAGAAGACCTGCAAGAAAGAAACATGAACGAAGCTCGCCATGCATAGGCGACGGGCGAACAATACTCGCCAAAGTTAAAGAAGATAGAAAATTTTGACAAAAATCCATCACAGAAGAAGAAAACAGAGCAAGTAATAAAAGGCGAGTTTTCTAATACTCGCCGAAAAATAATACACCAATAGAGAAATAGTTCAGAGTTACAGGAATGCTCGCCAAGGGCGACTTAGCACAGAAAGAAGAGGAGTAAAAAAGGACAACATCTAGGGAGGCGCCTGAAGATTCGCCTGAAAATCCGGAGGCTGAGGATGTCGCCCAACGAAGCCCATGCTGCGAGCACGCTTGAAGTGCTCAAAGGCCAGAGACATCGCGTCCTCACCCTGCCGCAGCTGGTCTTCGATCCTCGCCAGCCGACCGACCGATCCCATGCTCGCGCGCATCCCCACCAACTCGTCATGATGCAGCTGCTGGCGATGCTCGATCCTCGCAACTCTACGCTCCAGATCGTTGACAGTATGAAGGCGAGATTCTGCACCAGCCAGGCGAGTATCGAACTCCTCCAGCCGTGATACTCGCACCTCCAGCTCGGTCAAACGACGATGAGCGTCAGTGCTCGCCAGGCGCTCAACTCGCGATTCAACCTCGGACAGGCGGCGATGAGGCTCGCAGATCGCCAAGCGCTCCAGCTTGGACTCCAGCTCCAGGATCGCGCGAGTAGCCCTCTCCTGGTACTCGCGAGAAGGAAGCCCGACCGCGTCGATCAAAGCTCCTATGGGAGTATGAGCGCGAGCTGCGAAAAAGGTTTGAGTATTTGAACTTAGATGACGAAAACAGCGAAGTAAAGACAATGGCGACTATTGAAGACAGCGACTAAAAACCTGGCCGAGGACTGCGAGAATGACGGTGAGGAGAGACCCTTGCCCGGCGAGGAGATGCGCTGCGATGATGGTCGCCTCGCCGCGAAGAGCCACCAATTGCCGAATCCCGGCTGGGAGGCGCGTTCCCCGGACTGCGATTATCGACTAGTCGTCCTCCTCCCCTTGCAGGAAAAAAGCCCGAGGAGCCCCCAGTCCCGCCACGGCGCGAGGACTCGCCCTGATGAGTCGAAGGTACAGTAGAGGTCGAAGGGCGCTGATCGCCCTGAGGAGTAGCAGAAGGAGGGAACGGAGGAGGTGGCGGAAGCCCACCTGCGGGCAGCTGCGAACTACTCGCCGTTCCCATGGACTGAAGAGGCGGAGGAGGCGGAAGCACGATGCTCGCCAATAGATCATGTTGCCCGCTCATCGGCCTCTTCTCCAGCGAGGAGCTGTGGAGAACTCGCCCTGAGCGACCTCCACCCCAAGGCGACGACCTCAGCGGAGGCACGGCCAGAGGCTCCTCCTGAGCTCCAATGGTGGACGAATCTGCGAAACATAAAAGAAATATTTAGCATCTCGGCCCAAGTCAAGGTCAATCAAAGAAGGTGGCGAGTAGGTAGCTCCCACCTCGCGCAGGAGCGAGATTCTCCGGTTGATTCTGGGTCGAGGTCCCAGGCATGCTCGCTTCCTCGGCGACATTTGGAGCAGGAGGATCAGCGGCCGGCGAGTCGCCCTCATTAGAGAGCCCCAGGTCGTCCAGCAGCTGCTGGTGTTGGTCGTACGGAGGAGCGGCGACCTCACCCTCAACGGCTTTCTTCTTCTCCTGCTTCTTTTTCTTCTGGGCAAGCCTCTTCCTCTTCTTGGAAGAGGGAAGGTCGCCATATGCGAGATCCGGGCGAGGAGGGAGCGAAGAGCCATCAAACAGGCCTACAAGACCAGCCATAGCCACCTTAGCCTCGGCAGCATAGTCGCGCACCATCTTGAGCAAGTTCAGAAAAGACGTGCCATCAGAGACCCCTGCCCATCTATTTATAGAGTTCGAACGTCGGCCAGCGAGAGGGCGAATATAAGCCGATAGTCGCAGGCAGGAGAGCTCGTCGAATGAAGGTTGGATGATTCTTTCCGAGCAACTGCGTTACTCGCAAAGAGCGGGGATTGTGTACAACCCTCATTCTCCAAGGGTGGACCCCCCCCCCCCCCCCCCCCCCCCGAGGCCACGTAGGCAGAAGTCAAAGTCAAAGAGGTCAACACAGAGCCCGGCAGTTCAAGACAGAAGTAGAGAAGACCTGGCGATTATTGGCCCGGCGTGTGCGAGCAGCACCCAATACTCGCCAGATGGGCGACTATGGCATGATACTTGCCGAGTAACCCATAGTCGCCAGGTTGGGGGCTGGGCTATAAACCCCCCCCCCCCCCCCCCCCCTTACCCTTTGGTTTTCCTATAAATAGGACCCCAGGGGTACTTGGATTGGCACCTGGACTTGAGCTTTTGGACCCCGATTCCCGAACTCTCGAGCCCGTCACCCTTGCTTTCAGCCAAGTCGGTGCCTTCCCTGTACCAAGATCGGCCACTTTGGTTTCGGAGGGGAAGACTCTCTTGAGCTTCTGGGTACGTGGTGGGACCTCCCTGCCGCAGCACCTGGGGTCCTATTTGTTGCTCTTCTAGCTTCTTCGTCGTTGCCAGCCAAGTCATCTCGTTGGACTGCTGGGCGAGTAGCCTCCGGCTGCATCGGTCCGAATCTTGAGGTCAAGATTTTCCTGGCGTCAACAGGTGGTGGTCATGAACACATTTGTTATGAACCGTCGTTCATGAACGCCCGATCTCATCTAAGGAACTTCATCCACTTTTATGTTCAAAACTAGTTTTCTTTTTTGATGGCGGTCAGTCATGCCAAACATAGACTCCGTTTGGCACGACGGTGGTGGTCATGAACGCGGTGCTTATTGTTGATGTATATTTGGACAATTAACGTGTTCGAAGGCTTAACATGTCATTTAAGTACACGGATACCCGATACCCGTAGATACTCCTAGGGTTTGCCTATTTATACCCACCTAGGGGCAACAGAGAGTTCATTTCCACTTTGATGTGCCTCCGGATGCTTCGAGCAACACTCCCTACATTCTCAAATCAAGCCCCTTAGGGTTTTGCGCTCGTTCCCGTACGCACGTCCAAAAGAGAAACCGCCGCTCGACAGTCCCGCTCCCGAGGGCTTCCGTCGATCGCTTCCTCTCTGTTCGGCGTTCCCCCTCCCGTCGCCGGTCTCTGCCGCTGCTCAGAGGTTCTCTCTCGTGTGCCATCGCCGTTGCCGTGAGGGCTCGCCCGTGCGAAGCCGCAACCACTGTTTTCCCCTCCCGCGAAATCGCTTCCGCTCGCTCGGAGAAGGTGACGACGATTTCGATGTTGGCTGTTTTGCATCCAGTCCGCCCTCTGCAGGACGTTTTGTTTCTGTTGTCGGAGGGGTCCTCTGTCGCCTATGTCTAGTCGCAACCGCCCGGATCCAGAAGTCGTAGTCGCAAGTTCTCCCACCGCCGCGCCGTAACCGCCGGGTCTTCCATCTCTACTATACCCGGAGTGAAGTTTTCCATCAAGAGCCTTCCCAGCCGCCGCAGTCAGGCATCCCACCGACGTCGTCATCCAACGTCTTTGATGCAACCCTATTTCCGCTACCGCCTGAGATACCGCCAGATGACAGCGACAACAACCCATTATCGCTAACGTCGGCGCTACCGCCAGGCTATCACCAGCGTTAGCAAACAAAATCCTTTTTTCTGTTTTTCGTGGTCGGATCTCCGTCTGTCGGGCGCACAATGATGAAGGGGAACAATTTCTCGTCCCCCGTTCCGATGATCAAGTTGGAGAAGTTCACAGTGACTGAGTTCAAAGATTGGAAGTTGAATACTCAGTTCGGGATGAAGTATCTGAACGTGTTCTACACCGTTCAATCTGATCATGCTGGGGTCGTCGGGACTGATGACGAAGCTCAGTGGGTTGCTGATGAGGACTTCTGCCGCGACTACCTGCTGAACTGTCTGTCCTCCAGTCTGGAAAAGACCTACCTGAAGATGAAGACAACGAAGGAGATCTGGGACGCACTGGAGGAGCACTTCAGGCAAGAGGAGGATCTTTCCAAGGAGCACTTGGTGGACAAGTTCCATTCCTTCATTTTCGACGAGGAGAAAGTCATTCTCCCTCAAGTATCAGAATTCAAAAATCTAGTAGATTTCTTGCATATTGAGAATATATCTTTGCCAAATAGTTTTGTTGTTGGCCTAATTGTTTTTAAGTTGTCTTCCACGCGGTACAATTTCAAAACTGAAATGTACAACCCTGTATTCGCCGAGTAGGTTCTTGAGCCAAGAGGCATTTCAGAGTATCATTTCTCCGAGAGGTACCCCGGTTAGGGGGCTCGCCGAGACCAGCAGGGTGCTCGCCGAGACCCGCGAGGTTCCCCAGTTAGGGGGCTCGCCGAGACCAGCAGGGTGCTCGCCGAGACCCGCGAGGTGCCCCAATTAGGGGGCTCGCCGAGACCAGCAGGGTGCTCGCCGAGACCCGCGAGGTGCCCCAGTTAGGGGCTCGCCGAGACCAGCAGGGTGCTCGCCGAGACCCGCGAGGTACCCCAGTTAGGGTGCTCGCCGAGACCAGCAGGGTGCTCGCCGAGACCCACGAGGTACCCCAGTTAGGGGGCTCGCCGAGACCAGCAGGGTGCTCGCCGAGACCCGCGAGGTACCCCAATTATGGGGCTCGCCGAGACCAGCAGGGTGCTCGCCGAGACCCGCGAGGTACCCCAGTTAGGGGGCTCGCCGAGACCAGCAGGGTGCTCGCCGAGACCCGCGAGGTACCCCAGTTAGGGGGCTCGCCGAGACCAGCAGGGTGCTCGCCGAGACCCGCGAGGTACCCCAGTTAGGGGGCTCGCCGAGACCAGCAGGGTGCTCGCCGAGACCCGCGAGGTACCCCAGTTAGGGTGCTCGCCGAGACCAGCAGGGTGCTCGCCGAGACCCGCGAGGTACCCCAGTTAGGGGGCTCGCCGAGACCAGCAGGGTGCTCGCCGAGACCCGCGAGGTACCCCAGTTAGGGGGCTCGCCGAGACCAGCAGGGTGCTCGCCGAGACCCGCGAGGTACCCCAGTTAGGGGGCTCGCCGAGACCAGCAGGGTGCTCGCCGAGACCCGCGAGGTACCCCAGTTAGGGGGCTCGCCGAGACCAGCAGGGTGCTCGCCGAGACCCGCGAGGTACCCCCTCTCGCCCAGTTCCTGGGGGAGGGGTCGGTCTGCGTTTAGCGTTCCAGAACAGCGGGATTTGGCTATCTGCAGCCCAATCCGAGGGTATTTTGGTAATTCCGCGGGCCAGTTTTTGGCTATTTGCAGCCCAAATCCAGAAATCCTATAAATAGGACCAAGGGGGCACCATTTGGAGGCAAGCTTATCCTAGGCTAACTCTCTCTCCCTCTCCCTCCCCAGGTCTCTCTCTAGTGGGGTGAGGAGAGCCTCCAGTGGTGCCCAAGCCCAGCATTGGCTTGGGAGGGGAAGCGCTCTAAAGATCTTCTGGGTATGTGGTGTGACCTCCTCGCCGAGCCCTTGGTCCTGTTCATAGTTCCAACACCTTCAACCTAGAGCTCTCCCTTGGGGGGAGTAAGAGTTGGCCACCCCTCAACTTGTTGGGGGCCCCGAACTCCACAGAGATCGAGAAATCGTTTTCAACATTTTGGTGCGGTGAGCGTGGAGTGTGACCAACTCAAGAAAGTCTCAAGCTGAGCTCCATGGCTGGAGGTGGAGGATCCGACCCAGGTCACTCGCAGCCCCCGGTGGCTGGGGTGACGTTGGAAATGTTTGAAAATCTCAAGCGGGAGGTCATGCAGACCTTGCAAGTAGCTTTCGCCACGATAAGCGAAGGCAGGAGAGAAAGTGGTCCGGAGGCCTCACCTCAGCAGGTTGGCGAGAACACCCTCGGCCAGCCATCCGGGAAGGAGGTGCCAGAAGGGGGCGAGTGGGGAGGTCCTCGACCCCCACTCGCCGAGACCCAAGTGGGCGAGTGGGGAGGTCCTCGACCCCCACTCGCCGAGACCCCAGTGGGCGAGTGGGGAGGTCCTCGACCCCCACTCGCCGAGACCCAAGTGGGCGAGTGGGGAGGTCCTCGACCCCCACTCGCCGAGACCCCAGTGGGCGAGTGGGGAGGTCCTCGACCCCCACTCGCTGAGGCACAAGGGGGCGAGCGGGGAGGCGTCATGTCCCCACTCGCCCAGCCCCAAAAGGGGGCGAGTGTGGGAAGTCCTTTTTGTGAGCAGATCCTCTCAGCCCCGGTTTCAGAGGGGTTCAGGGGGGCGGAGACGTCCCACTACTCCGGCAAGGATGACCCCGTCATGCACCTATAGTGGTTTGAGGATATGGTCTCCATCAGGCCCATGACGGATGCTTTCAAGTGTCGACTCTTCGCGACAACTCTGAAGGAGAAGGCTAGAGATTGGTTCCACCAGCTCCCTGCGGGATCCATCTATGCCTTTGAAGACTTGCGTCGAGGCTTCCTGCTACGCTTCTCGACGTCAAGGAAGAGGAAGAAAGATGCCGAAGCACTTTTCAAGATCAAGCAAGAGCCAGAGGAGTCGCTGGATCACTATCTGGAACGGTTCAGGGAGGAGGTTCTCCTCGTCCAAGAAGTGCCCGGGTACACCCTCAAGCTCGCCTTCACGGTGGGGCTGTGGGAGGGCTTCTTCAAGATGGACCTCAAGAGAACAGCTCCTTTGTCCTTTGAGGAGTTGATGGAAAGGGTGGCAGAAGAAGTTGAAAGTGAGGAGGCCAACCTGGAGTTCATAAGAAGGCTGGCCAAGCTGAGTGAGCCAGAGGCAAGGCAGCATGGGAGGAAGGTAGAGGCTCCCAAGAGGAAGTTCGACCAAGAGGAGGACGGATTTCAGGAAGAGGGGGCCGACCTCCCGAGGTGGAGGCAGGGGCAGAAAACACCCCCTCCACCGCCCCAGCAAACCATGTCAATCGGCCAAAGAAGAAGAAGGAACCGCGCGGGAGGAAGAGGGGGCATCCGAGTGGAGTTACCTTACTGTGACTTCCACGAGGAGGAGGGTCACGCGACATCCGCCTGCCCCGAGTTCTTGGAGTTAAGGAAGGCGAGGTGTCCAAAGCCGCAGCGTCAACAACCAGAAGAGGTCGAGGAGGACCATGCCTGGGAGTAGAAGCCCGAGTCCCGGTCTCCGTGCTTAGTTTTTTCTTTAGTCCATGTAGTAGGATGTGTTTTCATACTTAGTTTTTCCTGCATGTAACCGAATGACTAATGTAATAAAAGTTCTTTCCAAAATACTTTTCCCCTCGGATGGTTCCGCTGACCGGGCTCTCACTAGCCGGCAGGACAGGTTGACCTCCCAGGGAGGGTAAGTGATGTTCCCCTCGGATGGTTCCGCTGACCGGGCTCTCGCTAGCCGGCAGGACAGGTTGACCTCCCAGGGAGGATAAGTGATGTTCCCCTCGGATGGTTCCGCTGACCGGGCTCTCACTAGCCGGCAGACCAGGTTGACCTCCGAGGGAGGGTAAGAGATGTTCCCCTCGGATGGTTCCGCTGATCGGGCTCTCACTAGCCGGAAGGCCAGGTTGACCTCCCAGGGAGGGTAAGAGATGTTCCCCTCGGATGGTTCCGCTGACCGGGCTCTCACTAGCCGGCAGGCCAGGTTGACCTCCCAGGGAGGGAAAGAGATGTTCCCCTCGGATGGTTCCGCTGACCGGGCTCTCACTAGCCGGCAGGCCAGGTTGACCTCCCAGGGAGGGAAAGAGATGTTCCCCTCGGATGGTTCCGCTGACCGAGCTCTCACTAGCCGGCAGGACAGGTTGACCTCCCAGGGAGGGTAAGCGATGTTCCCCTCGGATGGTTCCGCTGACCGGGCTCTCACTAGCCGGCAGGCCAGGTTGACCTCCCAGGGAGGTTAAGAGATGTTCCCCTCGGATGGTTCCGCTGACCGGGCTCTCACTAGCCGGCAGGACAGGTTGATCTATCAGGGAGGGTAAGTGATGTCCCCCTCGGATGGTTCCGCTGACCAGGCTCTCGCTAGCCGGCAGGACAGGTTGACCTCCCAGGGAGGGTAAGTGATGTTCCCCTCGGATGGTTCCGCTGACCGGGCTCTCACTAGCCGGCAGGCCAGCTTGACCTCCCAGGGAGGGTAAGAGATGTTCCCCTCGGATGGTTCCGCTGACCGGGCTCTCACTAGCTGGCAGGCCAGGTTGACCTCCCAGGGAGGGTAAGAGATGTTCCCCTCAGATGGTTCCGCTGACCGGGCTCTCACTAGCCGGCAGGCCAGGTTGACCTCCCAGGGAGGGTAAGAGATGTTCCCCTCGGATGGTTCCGCTGACCGAGCTCTCACTAGCTGGCAGGACAGGTTGACCTCCTAGGGAGGGTAAGTGATGTTCCCCTCGGATGGTTCCGCTGACCGGGCTCTCACTAGCCGGCAGGCCAGGTTGACCTCCCATGGAGGGTAAGAGATGTTCCCCTCGGATGGTTCCGCTGACCGGGCTCTCACTAGCCGGCAGGACAGGTTGACCTACCAGGGAGGGTAAGTGATGTTCCCCTCGGATGGTTCCGCTGACCGGGCTCTCGCTAGCCGGCAAGACAGGTTGACCTCCCAGGGAGGGTAAGTGGTGTTCCCCTCGGATGGTTCCGCTGACCGGGCTCTCCCTAGCCGGCAGGCTAGGTTGACCTCCCAGAGAGGGTAAGAGATGTTCCCCTCGGATGGTTCCGCTGACCGGGCTCTCACTAGCCGGCAGGACAGGTTGACCTCCCAGGGAGGGTATGCGATGTCCCCTTCGGATGGTTCCGCTGACCGGGCTCTCGCTAGCCGGCAGGACAGGTTGACCTCCCAGGGAGGGTAAACGATGTTCCCCTCGGATGGTTCCGCTGACCGGGCTCTCGCTAGCCGGCAGGACAGGTTGACCTCCCAGGGAGGGTAAACGATGTTCCCCTCGGATGGTTCCGCTGACCGAGCTCTCCCTAGATGGCAGGACAGGTTGACCTCCCAGGGAGGTAAGTGTTGTTACCCCTCGGATGGTTCCGCTGACCGGACTCTCACTAGCCGGCAGGTGCAGGTTGACCTCCCAGGGAGGCAACGTCCTTTTCCCCCGAGATGGTCTCGCTAGCCGGCAGGGTTGGAGGAACTCTCGGGGAGGCTATATGTTTTTTCCGAGATAGCACTGTTAGCCGGATTTCCAGCGACACTCGTCGAATATGCAGGGTTGGACGTTTCTTTCCGAGCGTGTACCTCGCTCGAAAAGAGCGGGGATTGTGTACAACCATGTATTCGCCGAGTAGGTTCTTGAGCCAAGAGGCATTTCAGAGTATCATTTCTCCGCGAGGTACCCCGGTTAGGGGGCTCGCCGAGACCAGCAGGGTGCTCGCCGAGACCCGCGAGGTTCCCCAGTTAGGGGGCTCGCCGAGACCAGCAGGGTGCTCACCGAGACCCGCGAGGTACCCAGTTAGGGGGCTCGCCGAGACCAGCAGGGTGCTCGCCGAGACCCGCGAGGTACCCCAGTTAGGGGGCTCGCCGAGACCAGCAGGGTGCTCGCCGAGACCCGCGAGGTACCCCAGTTAGGGGGCTCGCCGAGACCAGCAGGGTGCTCGCCGAAACCCGCGAGGTACCCCAGTTAGGGTGATCGCCGAGACCAGCAGGGTGCTCGCCGAGACCCGCGAGGTACCCCAGTTAGGGTGCTCGCCGAGACCAGCAGGGTGCTCGCCGAGACCCGCGAGGTACCCCAGTTAGGGGGCTCGCCGAGACCAGCAGGGTGCTCGCCGAGACCCGCGAGGTACCCCAGTTAGGGGGCTCGCCGAGACCAGCAGGGTGCTCCCCGAGACCCGCGAGGTACCCCAGTTAGGGGGCTCGCCGAGACCCGCGAGGTACCCCAGTTAGGGGGCTCGCCGAGACCAGCAGGGTGCTCGCCGAGACCCATTAGGTACCCCAGTTAGGGGGCTCGCCGAGACCAGCAGGGTGCTCGCCGAGACCCGCGAGGTACCCCAGTTAGGGTGCTCGCCGAGACCAGCAGGGTGCTCGCCGAGACCCGCGAGGTACCCCAGTTAGGGGCTCGCCGAGACCAGCAGGGTGCTCGCCGAGACCCGCGAGGTACCCCAGTTAGGGGGCTCGCCGAGACCAGCAGGGTGCTCGCCGAGACCCGCGAGGTACCCCAGTTAGGGGGCTCGCCGAGACCAGCAGGGTGCTCGCCGAGACCCGCGAGGTACCCCAGTTAGGGGGCTCGCCGAGACCAGCAGGGTGCTCGCCGAGACCCGCGAGGTACCCCCTCTCGCCCAGTTCCTGGGGGAGGGGTCGGTCTGCGTTTAGCATTCCAGAACAGCGGGATTTGGCTATCTGCAGCCCAATCCGAGGGTATTTTTGTAATTCAGCGGGCCAGTTTTTGGCTATTTGCAGCCCAAATCCAGAAATCCTATAAATAAGACCAAGGAGGCACCATTTGGAGGCAAGCTTATCCTAGGCTAGCTCTCTCTCCCTCTCCCTCCCCAGGTCTCTCTCTAGTGGGGTGAGGAGAGCCTCCACTGGTGCCCAAGCCCGACATTGGCTTGGGAGGGGAAGCGCTCTAAAGATCTTCCGGGTATGTGGTGGGACCTCCTCGCCGAGCCCTTGGTCCTGTTCATAGTTCCAACACCTTCAACCTAGAGCTCTCCCTTGGAGGGAGTAAGAGTTGGCCACCCCTCAACTTGTTGGGGGCCCCGAACACCACAGAGATCGAGAAATCGGTTTCAACATGAAATGTATCGCAAGAAGATGCAGGTTGGTCTCAACGAACTCAAGCGTTTTATACGCATTGAGGATGAGAACATGATTCGACAAGCTTTAGAAGTTGTTAGCAAGCAGAAGGCTGCTGCTAACATGATTTCTAACTCTAAACGCGTGCCGAACCCCGGGAAGACCAAACCCACCCCTAGTAGTTCCCAAGTTGCAGGCCCTAGTAAACACATCACAAAGTTTAAGGGCAAGTGTTTTAACTGCAATAAGTGTGGACACAGTGCATTCGATTGCATGATTCCTCGGAAGGAAAAGGGCAAAGCACCACCAGAAGGCAACCAAGCTAATATGGTTAGCCTCACTGAGCCATCCAACTTTGTCGCCATGGTTGGAAACGAGAAGGCCAGTACTAAGTGATACCTTGACTTGGGAGGCAACGTGCCACATCTGCAACAATCCTAATCTTATGACAGGCCTCATTGATGCGAGAGAATGCACTGCTCTCCTCAGGTAAAACCTTAACTCTTAAAAACGTTAAGTTTATTCATTCACTAACTGCTAACTTAGTGTCTATTAGCTTACTTTGTGATGCTGGTATGTCTTTTAATTTCTGTAGCGATAGAGTAACACTGTTAGTTAACTCATACTATTTTGGATATGCCTACATCCAAAATAGGATGTTCAGACTAAGTCTAGCAAATGAAATAATTCAACATGTTCAAACAAACTTAGTTATCCCTAACACTCTACATGAGAGACTAGGACACGTAAACTATAGGAAAATGTACCAAATTGCTAGAACTCACTTGATCGCTTTAAACACTACATAAAAGACTGATAAATGTGAAGTGTGTGCTCAGACTAAGATCACTAGGAATCATTTCAGTGCAGTTACTAGAAGCACAACACCCTTAGAACTAATACATTCCGACATTTGTGACTTCAAAAGTTTTGTCACTAGAGGAGGCATGAAGTATTTGAGCACCTTTATAGACGACTGTTATAGGTTTTGTCACATCTATCTCCTTAAAACTAAAGACGAAGCATTTGAAAAACCACGCGCGGGCGAGCACCCATTGCTAGTGCACGCAGGCCAGCGCCTACGCGCGAGAGAAACCACGCGCGGCCTGCGGGCAAGCCCCCGCGCGCACCCCACGCAGGCGAGCCCCCGCGCGCACCCCGCGAGAGCGAGAACCCGCGTGCGCGCGGCCTGCGGGCAAGCACCCACGCGCGGGCGAGCATCCGCTTGCACTGCGTGCGTGAGAGCACTGCGCGCGAGCGAGCACTCGAGTGCACCGCACATGGGTGTGCATTCGCACTGCGCTCAGGCGCACCCGCTCGCGCAGTATGCGTGGGCACACCCGCATGAGCACTGCGCGCGGGTGCCCCCGTGCTCGCACTGCGCGCAGGCGCGCCCTCGTGTGTGCATGCTCGCTAGATTCACGCAGCGCTCCGGCCGCCCATGTGCGCGTCTTCCTCGCCCTTCTCCACCCACACATACCTCTTTCCGATTTTCCTCCAGCGCCCCTTTCGCGCCACGCTCTCTGACCCCATGCTCACCTTAGTCCCTCATAAAAAAGTCCCCAAATTCCACTCGCTCTAGCACATGACTTCGGGGACTTGGGGGGCAAATGATGGAGACATGGACATTTTATAGGAATTCCGGGCTGCGAATAGCCGGAATCCCATAACCCCCACTCACTTAGTGGGGAGTTAGGAGAAAACCACCGCACTTCCGATCACCATAAGCGATCCCCGCACACAATCAACGATCAAACCGTCGTCTGAAGCGCGCCAACCGCCGCCACCACGCCAACGCCCGCGCCCACTCACCGTCGTGGTCGTCCACTCGGTCGGCTGCCGGCCAACCGCACGTCGCCGACGTATGGTCGGCCTTGGGCGCGCGTCGTGGCGCGCGGCCTAGACGGCCGGCCGACCCCCTCGGCCGCACGCCCTCAGTGCGCGCGGCCGGCCGGGGCACACCCTGACGGGTGGCCGCCCAAGGCTGCACGCCCATGACGTGCGGCCTAGCCGCGCGGCTAGGCCTTCCGGCCGACCCCGCTTGGCCGCACGCCTCCAACGCGTGCGACCAACCCGTCGGCCGGCCGACACGGGGCTTTGCGGCCGGCCTCCCGGCCGGCCGCCCGCGGCCGTGCGCCCGCTGGCCGCCTCGCCCCCGGCCGATCACCCGGTCGGCCGGGTTTGGCCGCGCGGCTGAAGGGACGCAAGGGGCCTTGCGGCCGGCCACGCGGGGCCGGCCGCCCTCCCGGTCCGCCGCCCTCCCCACTGACCGCCCTTCCTCGCCGTCAGATCTCCTCGTCGTCCGACGTTCGCCGTCGGACGGATCCTCCGCCATAGCCTTACGATCGCTCCACGATTTCTCCACCTTCCGATTGACGGGTAACCACCCGCGCAACCGCCGGCATAACCACCCGTAGTGGGCGGGTGCGAACATCCGAAAACATATCGGTCTACGCGTAGTAAATTATACGGAAATATGCATATTAATTTATATGAAATCGGGCAGCAAATAACAATTATGGTGGCTACGACCAGCGAATAACCACATAACTACCGTAACCGCCCTTAGGGCCTATAAATAGAACCCCAAAATTTCTCTTTTTCCATTCTATTCTCCTCCTCTTTCCTCCTAAGTTCAAGAGAGACCGAGAGAGCTCTCTTGAAGTTCTCCTTCATCTTCAAAGCCGTGCTTGAAAGAATCTTCGAGCACATCGAAGATAGAAGAAGAACTCCGTCCCTCTTCAAGCATCTGGAAGAACGCCCAAGTTCTAGAGCGCTCCGAGTTCCAGAGCGCACGCAAGTTTCAGAACACGCCGAGTTCCAGAGCGCATGCGAGTTCCAGAGCGTGCACAAGTCCCAGAGCACGGTGCTCCCCACCACTATAAAGAAGAAATCGAAGCTTCGAGAGTGGTGGTCTGTCACCCTCCGAACGTCTCTCTCTCTCCCCCAAAGTTGTAACGAGGAGTGGCCTGTCGCCCTCGATCTCTCAAGAAACCCCTGTAAAAGAAACTGCAAATAGTGAAGTTTGGTCGGCACCGTCCCGGACACATGGTTTTTTATCCCTTTCCGGGGTTTTCCACGCTAAAAAGACTTATTGTCATCCGTCTCATCTCTCAATAACTGATTGCGCGCTCGACCGCATCCATGCTAAGACTGTCCATTCTGAACCGATTTTAGGAGCTTTGAGCAGACCGCAACAAAAAGTAATGATTAAAATTCATAATTTTTTTATAAAAAATTAGTAGAACTCTTACTATAAGTAGACATGTCAACTTTATTTAAGTTGATTTGACAAATAATGATGAAAACAAATAAATTTTATTTGAAAAATTAATGGTAAAATTTAATAATATTTTTCTCGCATTTAAAAATTAATAATGTGTTTTAATTTAAACTGCGTTAATTAATTGATAGGGGCGAAGCCCCGTGCCTGTCGTGATCGATGTATTATCACAATCGGGATACTGTCACAATCGAGGCACTGTCGCGAATAGCCGTAGAGGCGAAGCCCCGTATCTGTCACTCGCATATATGTAATGATAAATAATTTGCACAACAAATAGTCAAATATAGATAATAAAAAAATGTAAACAATGTAAGAGAAAACAATTAATACAAAAGAGATATTAGAAAGAAACTCACATTAAAAATGGAGAATTTTATTGGCAGCCCAGGTTTAGATATTGGCAAACCAATTATTTTAAAAAAACTCGTCATTTTTGTCTCCAAAATTAGACATATTGGCAGCCCAACCCTAAACTACCGCCCCCATAGAAATCCCTCTAGATCATATTCGCGATACCCGAATCCCGACCTTCTTCCTTGCCGATCATGCACACCGTTCGCCTACCCGGTCTCCACCGCCGCTCGTCACCTCGCCGGAGGGTCACCACCGCCGTTGGACGCCCCTAACCGCCTCTCATCACCGTCGGTTGCTCCTCCTTCCCCAAATCTAGGTGATTTCGCAAGTTCACTTCCAGAATATCCACCTAAATCAAGCTTTTTTTCTCCCCTCTCTAGATTTTCTAACTACTTTCTGTGGATCGAGCCTCTTCCATAGAATATATATGCGCATTTATAAGACAATCCAATGATACCAAGATTTTATTAGGATTATTCCTTGCAGGATTACAAAAATCTAAAGTAAATAAAAAATCTGGTTTGCATTCTATTGAATTGATCTCGGTGAAATCTGCCATTAACATAGGTTTGCTCATTTGGTTACAAAAATCCTTGGAGGCATTGTTTACAAGGTTTTCTGATCGTCTGTTGTTCATCGTTGGTCCAAATTCTTTAAATTTTTGTAAAAATCTATTGAATTTGGTTGCCTCTGCGATGAAAACCCTGTAAAAATCCTTGTTTACATGGTCACAAAAATCTATTGAATTTGGTTTTATTAGGATAGTGAAATTTGTATGATTTTTTTTTCTCTTGATCTGCCATTAACATAATGATCTGTGTTTGTATTTTCACGATCAGTCATTAACAATGAGCTGCCATTAGCGTAAATAGATCTGCCAATAACCACTCTTAAAAATTTAGTCAAATTAATTAGAATAGAGATTAATACGAGATGATTAAAATACCGTCTCATCCAACGGCTAGAAATGGTTCCGATAATCAACCACGCATGGACTGCAGCAACGATCCTCCGCACCGTAGCTTCAACCAATGAGCTGTTGTTATTTCAGATCGGACGGTCTAATATAATATAAAACCTTTCCCTCAGATAGCTGTCGAATCCGACGGTCAGCTAATCTCGATACGGCTTATAAAAACCAGTCCTCTTCTTAAACTTTCACAACGACCGCAAAAAAGCTCGAGCTTATTTTGAAGAAGAAGAAGAGGCGCAGTTCAAATCCTTGCGAAAATGTCCGGGCGCGGCAAAGGAGGGAAGGGTCTGGGAAAGGGCGGCGCCAAGCGCCACCGCAAGGTACTCCGAGATAACATCCAGGGCATAACCAAGCCGGCGATCCGCCGCCTCGCTCGCCGAGGAGGCGTAAAGCGCATCAGCGGCCTCATCTACGAGGAGACTCGTGGAGTTCTCAAGATCTTCCTCGAGAACGTCATCCGTGATGCTGTCACCTACACTGAGCACGCTCGCCGGAAGACTGTCACAGCCATGGATGTCGTCTACGCCCTCAAGCGTCAAGGCCGTACCCTATACGGCTTTGGCGGTTAGTCGATACAATGTTTCTTAAATCTGTGCTGGTTTTACTTTCCATTTTTTTCTTTGTTTCTACTTTGTAGAAATTCTACTGCCTATCCTTGAATGAAATTAATATTTCCGTCCAATTATTGGTATCATGTGATCCTGATCTACCAGATTTAAACCCGAGTTGTTCTTGGTGTTTGTGATTTGGCTGTGAATTCTTGATGAAACCAGATTTAACTCGACTATTGGTACCGTTGAGTGATACTAAGAATTAACTCTTTGCTATATAGAGTTTATCAACATGGATGAAAAAAAAATCAAAATTGGCCTTTGAATTCTGAAGAGAGTTGTTTGTTCTATTCAATTTTAGATTTTGAATGTCTCTTCGACCGCCCTTTAGGATGAATAAAGGAAATACCTAGAACTATTTCATCTGCTCATGTTCTTGGATTTCAGACAGCTTCGCTCTTTGAAACGATCTACAAATTCACACGCCAAACCTGTCAGATAGAATTTCACTTGGATAGCCTCAATCACCTCGTTTCCCTCAATGAAATCTCCACGTTTCTCCTCAAGTAGCTAGCTCTCCATTCATACCAACTGTCTTCTCGAACCTGACCTCCACTAGCATACACTACTTGGGGGGTATTATGACTTGCAGGAGTCATATACTGACCTCATTCTCCCCATGGAGGAGGTGGGCTAGATTTTGCAGAAGCAACTTGGTTTTAGGAGATCACCCCCTCTCAAGATAGACTTGAAGAATTGTAACTTGAAACTCTTCTGTGATTCCATAGTGAGAGGGGGCATCATACAGAGAGTTGTCATCATGCTTTAAGAGTTAGTCGTCTGGAAGTCAGCTGGCAAGTCCACTTTTAGCAAGGGCAAGAAAATTGTTGAAGTTCACCTCCCATGCTACTGTGAGTTTGTTGAATTTGTAGATGTTGGCTCCCTCAGGAGCATCAACTACACCGATGAATGCATCGAGATCAATCATGAGGGCCAACTGGGCCAAATTTCCTGCATTCATGGGGGGTGGGGGGCTTGAGTCCTCCCGCAAGGCCGCAAGGCAAGAATCGGGAGAGTCTTCTTGAAGGATGCACTAGCAATAATAGAAAAATAAAGGAAGGTACAAGGGCAACAAAAGAAACAAAGAAGAGAAGAGAAAGCAAAAAAAATCAACCAACTCCTACAACCCCTTGCCGATCCTCGGCCAGTAGGTTTAGGAAAGCCTCATCCCCCCATCCCATGGTCCCACTTGAACTCTTCGGCCACGGCCCGCCTGGCGCAGAAGTCAGCCACTCTGTTCGTGTTCCTTGTGACTAGCTCGAAGCGAACCACCACAAAGTCCGAGAGGAAGGAAAGATCCGAACCGTCCATCAAGGTCGGTGCCCGAGCATCCATCATCACACTTGCGGCAGAAATCAATGACATTTGCCGCGTCGCCCTCGACAATGACCCCACGCGAGCTCAGAAGGGCGGGCGGGATAGCCCGGTGAATTGCCAAAATAGCATGCAACTCAACTTGTTCGGGGTCCCAGTGCGTCAACGGAAATTCGGCCGCAAGCAGAACCTCTCCGTCATCCTGCCGAAGCACCAAACCCACCCCCGCCTCCCTGTTGGGACGTAGAGAACCGTCAATGTTTATCTTGAGCCAACCACGCGGTGGGGGGCACCAAGAAGCTTGGTAGAACAGCCCGGAAGGGCAATTGGTACCCCAAGTCCCGAGCGTCGTCCAAGATCGAACATAGCAAGATTCTCCATAGCCGTGGCCGCCAGAACCACGGGGGTATCGAACTCCCATTGATGCAACTTGGCATTACGGGCCCGCCAACACTGGTACATAGCATAGCACAAAAGTCTGACCGAGCCCAGCGCCGCCGACCCCCCATTCAATGCCGACTCCCGCAACTCCGACCAGCTCCATCCCCACGGAACCCTCTTGCCCCAGCGTCGCAGAGCAGCCCCCACCTTCGAAAGCATCCTACAACCCCCAACAAGATGGTCTCGGTCTTCCTGCACACCGCAGTCCCAAGGGCAAGCCGCCTCCTCCGCCAACCCATGACGAAGCAGCCAACTCCGTGTAGGGAGAGCCTCCCGCGCCAGCCTCCAGCAAAAGAACTTCTCCTGGGGGTGAAGCCGACACTGCTTGAGCCAAGAAAAGGTCTCGGAATCCTGCAGAATGGGGGGGGGGGGGGGGGGGGGGGGGGGGGGGCGTAGGCCAAAGCTGTGAGCGATCTACCGCTAAACTGGGTGAGAAGCTCAGGCTGATCCGCGCTCCCGGTAGTAGACAGCCAGAATCAGGAGAGCATTCAGTTAGAAAGTTGTTGCGACCTCATCAATTGCTCCATTGTGAGGAGATGCCATCTTCAACTAAGACGACCTCCCTAAAACTGCAAAACCCTTCAATGACGCAGTCGTTGTTAAGACAGTGGATAACTACAGTGTCAAGAATTCTGATCGACATCGGTGGCTCGATCAACATTCTGTTCAAGACAACCTCGAGGCTATGAAGACCGGGAAGCCTCTCCAGTCATGCGATGATCCTCTCTACAGATTCTTCGGAGAGAGGAAGGAGATTGAAGTGTCACTTTCTGAGCGACAATGCGTGGAGTGACTACGCGAGTCACCTTCGTGGTTATAGATGGCCTAACAGATACAACACTATTTTTAGCGACATATTCTCAACGAATATCATGCCCTAGTCTCCACCTTCCACCAAGTCATCAAGTTCACAATGGAGGGGAAACAATTCCAGATCCGGAGTGATCCGAAGATCATAAGTTACTTCGGTTAAAATGATCGAAACTTCCTCTCCTACAGCCAGAGTTGTGTCAGAAGTTTCTTTGCCTCCTATTGTCGAGTAGTGCTGTAAATTGGTGGAAGATGAGTCCGCCAAGGAAGAGTCTGCTTCAGAAGCAGAGAGAGAGAGAGAGAGAATGTGCTCATCTAGAACCCGCCCAGGTAATCCAAAGTGTTCCAATTGTTGGAGGAGATGGATATCGACTACTCTCCATCATTGTTGAACTGAAAGAAGACGAAAAAGTCGAGTTGGTTACCTGCCTGCTCAAAAATCCTGATGTATTTACTTGGTTGGCATCCAATATGACTGAGGTAGACCCCGATGTCGCTTTCCATCGCCACAACATTGATCCATCATTCAGTCTGATTAGGAAAAAGAAGAGGGTCGTGATGACTACTCTCGAAGAGCCCATCTAGGAAGAAGTCTCCAAGCTACTTAAGACCAACTTTATCAAAAGATTCATTACCCTGAATGGATCTCAAACGTTTTAATGGTCAAAAAGGCCAATAATAAGCTGATGATGTATGTAGACTTCACTAAACTTAATAAAACGTGTCACAAAGATTGCTACCCTTGCTTCAGATAGATTCATGGTGGGTTACTCTTATGAGTTTTTTCGATGCATTATCTGGTTATCATCAAATTAAAATGTATAAACCCGACATCCCACACACTTCATTTATCACAAACGACGGATGCTTCTGATATCGGGTCATGCCTTCCGGGATTAAAAACACCAGAGCCACATATCAGCGCATGATGGACTATGTGTTTACAAGCCAAAGAGGGCGCAATTTGGAAGTGTATGCGGATGACCTCTTAATCAAGAGTAAAGCATTCCACACACACATCACCGACCTCCTTGATACGTTCTACTCTCCGTAGATTCAAGATGAACTCAACCCCACTAAGCGCGTCTTTGGAGTTGTAACACCCCGATTTTTACAAGTAAAAGGTGGGAACTTGTGAGCCACGACACGACATTAGTAGTTACCATTCATGTAAAAATAATTCAAAACTAGTTCATTTTAAGCAATTTCTATGTTTCTTATCGCAGACAGCTGATGGAATACCGTCGCGCGGTAGTTCTACTACAGACGATATCATTTGTTATGAATGGCCTATAAGGGTTGGGAGATATCACTGCGCGGTAGTGCTACCACAACACGGTAGCTCCCAGGTGGATCGAGTTATTTTGGATTTGTGATCTCACCCGTTAAGCCTTCGTAGAACTCGATCGGAGGGCCACGATGTTGTTGGAAAAAACACCATTTGATTTATTTTACAAATTATGTACAAATGAATTCATTATCTATGATTTATTACCCATGTTGTATAGAGAGGGTAATTTGGTCATTAGATGTCTTAGGATGTCACACTCTAATTAGGGTGTCAAAGGCCAGTCCGAAAAGAGTCCAAAATTCAATTGAGTTAAATCTGCGTCGAATAGAAGTCGACGCAACTTCGATTGTAAGTCGAAGTAACTTCGAATAGAAGTAAGAATTACTCAGACTGAAGTCGATGTATAAGTTGAAGTCGATGCAACGTCGAGATGTACTCGACGCAGAATGAAGTTGACGCAACTTGGACTTACATTCAACGCAGAAGGAAGAGCTCTGAGTTCAGGATTTCATCTCGACGGATACGTCGATAGGTATTCGACACAACGTCGACTGCAGAATCCATTTCTAAACTAAGGAGGATTTTGATACAGCTCCTAATAGAACTCAGAGGCGTGTTAATAAGAAGGCAAATGTATTCGACGCTACGTCGAATACAGACAGAATTATAATATCTTCTTTATTCATTTTTAAACATGATTCAGAGGTTATACATGGAATTGTTTGGATCTCTAATGGTTCATTTATATCTAAGAATAGAAAGGAAGTCTCCAGAGACATAATAAAGCTATTTCTGGAAGATATTCAAAGAGATTGACGGGTAGTCAACAAAATTAGAAGGAGAATATTATTATCACTTGGACATTCTTATTAAGGATACAACCGAAGAGGAAAGGAATTCAAATTCTATTCGACAGAAGAATAAGGGGACTCAGGAAGATGAACAAAATTAGCAATTCTATTATTCTTTCATCTCCTCCTTCCTGAAGCTCTACTCTCAGATAGACAGAACAACAATTCTCTGTACAGAATACATTCAAGGCTTCTTCATCTTCTTCTTCTCTTACAACAAGAAACCAATAGAAAGACAGAGATTTTGTGAATCAAAGCTAGAACAGTCCTTGCATCTCTCTCTCTCAGCATGGACTCATCTACTGCAATATAGATCTGTCAACAACACTAAGTGCCCGAATCCCCAGTAATTGCTGAAGGAAGATTCAATCAGAATAACATCTTCATTTCTTATTTTCTCTTTTACTCTTTCTTTTCATTATTGTAATCTGAGTAAAAAATCCTTAGAAACCCTCTACAAAGGATTCAGTTGGTTCAAGATCTCCTTACAAAAAGATCTAGTTTGGTTTTAAGAGCCTCCTTACCAAAAGACTCAATGAGTCTAAGAGTCTCCTTGTCAAAAGACTCAGTGATTGGTTCTAAGAGTCTCCTTACCAAAAGACTTAGTGGTTCTACGAGTCTCCTTATCAAAAGACTCAGGCACTGAATAGTGTAGTCCTACTAAGGTGGTAGAAGAGTGGATGTACCCTTAAGTTTTGGGGAACCACTATAACTCCTGTCTCATTGTGCTGTGAATTTCTGTGTCGTCCCTTTATTTAATTTCTGTAATATGTGTTTGTTTTATTCTGTGTTAGATAGTTGATTGCATAGTTATTAGAAGTATTTTTATTGTGTGTGCATAACAAATAAGAAAAGTTTTAAAACTCTATTCACCTCCTCTAGAGAATACTCAGAGGATTCACTGTGCACTTTCAGATGTGTTCGCCAAACAATCCTAAATAAGACTTAAAGTTGAGCTAAGGATTGGAGCCCACCGAAGTCACGATGATTTAAATTAGATTTACGAGTTTGATTGAGCACGATGAGGCTTCAACATTTGACTTAATCCTTGGATGCCTTGATTTTGGTTTCATTTTATTTATGTGATGGTTTTTATTAAACGACTTAATTTCCATTGTTTCATTTTATAATGATAAAAAGGTATTTTCAATATTGATTGAAATTATGTACCTTGTAGAGATAATTCCTATGAGAATAAAATGTCTTCTAGAAATAATTCCTACAAGAATAAAATGTGCCTTCGAGAAATAATTCTTACGAGTAAAATGTGGCTTATAGAAATAATTCCTACGAGAATTAAATGTGTCTTGGGGAGAATATTGGATGGTTGGCGAGTTATTCTCTGAGGCAACCCACATGCTGGATGGTCCGGAAGGACAACCCGTGCGAAACTAATACAACTACATGGGTCTTAGGTCGTATGCATGTTGATAATGAGTACGTAGGGGTGTTCGCGGGAAGACTTTCACTACCCAATATAAGTCCAGACATCACCTCCCTTTTAGACACTTTACTGCTTTTGTCATTTAAATATATCTTATTATATTCATTATTCTACTAACTCATTATGATCGCATGTGACATATGTGATGAGAGGATATCACGTGATAATATATGATGGATACTGAACTATCTGGTTCATGTATAATCTAACTAAGCCACATCTTTCTTACATATCACATGGTAATCAATGTTGATAGAGCCATTGTAAGACCTCCCCCCCCCCCCCCCCCCCCCCCCCCCCAAAAAAAAAAATTGGGTTCAGGGAGGAGGGATCTTACTGCCTAAGGACGGCCACTAGCGCTTCCTGGGTGGCAACGACCCACCCTCTCAAGCACTGAGCGATCGCTTTGTCAGGCACAAGAATCACAACAACACATCAGATTCACATAGCGAAAGCATTAGAATTAGGAAACTAAGCACACAACTTATATTTACATAAAGGAAAAAGGCCGAAGCCTATTGTTTACAACATATGCCTCGGAGGCTACATATAACTATAACGAAATGCTCTTAAGCTAGTCCTATACTCTAGGACTCACGTCGCGGAAGACAGGGGGCGAGGCTGGAGTATCCGATCGGGCCATCTCTAAGGCCGGTAACTCATCCTGCGGTGCGGGGGCTTCACGCTGTCCCGTCTCCTGTGATTGGTTATAAGAATAACCGTTAGTCACAGAGCTAAGTAGAAAACACATCCCCTCCCCGGATCCATATCCTGGGGGCAGGCTAAAGGACAGGAATAAATAGCCGAAGCAAGGTAGAGGGTTAGCAGCAGGTAAAACATATATACGTATATATATCTATAATGCCTACCAACCAGATTTCCACGAGGTGACTTAAACGTGCGGTACAAAACGTCAAACAATACTATCTCGCGCATACCCGCACTTAGGTATTCAAACCTGTACACACAAAAACTCTGTGTCGACACAGCTTGGACCGCTTTGCTTCAAGCGGGGTTGCGAACCCCGCGAGCCTCACCGATGTGGCCGTCGGTGACAGTGGCCAGTCCTGCCACTTCTGAATGTAGTCGTACCGTATCACTCAGGCCCTCCCGTACAACTTGGTGTACTAACTAGATGTGAGCGACATCCGGCGATTCTGAGATTTAGGCCGACCAGCGGAGGCAAAACTGCGGGTTCGGAGTGGTGATAATCCGCTGTGCACATCTCCCTGTCGCCATGAGTCGTCAACCCACCCGCACCGGTACGAACGGTCTGCGGGCGTGATCGACCCGCCACTTCCAAAACAATCTTCAAAAGCTTAAACACAGAGCAAACACTTTAATACTTGATGCGACATTCTTACTCGACCGGTCACTCGACTCTTGACCGGGACGCTCGGCGGTAGGACGGCTCCTTATTTGGGGCTAACTTAGGAGGAGGGACTCAACTCCAAGTTTTCCCTAACTAAGGCCTCACAGAAAGGAGGAGAAACACCGCTTGCCAGCGTAGGACTGCGATTAGCACTAAAATATAAATAAAGTGCAACATAAGCAGAAAGAAAGACCGAAAGCAGGAGCCGAAATATCAGGACCAGTACGAGACTGGAGAACTGAAAGTACAAAAAGCAGTAAATAAAAGACCAGTGCGAGACTGGATTACTGGAAATGAACGAACATAAATATAAGTAAGGGGACCAGTGCGTGACTGGATTACTAAAAGCATAAATGGAAAGCAAAAGCAGGGGGACCAGTGCGAGACTGGATTTAAAGAATAAATGCCGAAAGTAAAAGCAGGGGGACCAGTGCAAGACTGGATTTAAAGAATAAATGCACAAAGTAAAAGCAGGAGGACCAGTGCGAGACTGGATTTAAAGAATAAATGCAGAAAGTAAAAGCAGGACCAGTACGAGACTAGAGAGCATAATAAATAAAGGGTTAGTAGTCAAATCACTCCATAACAGGAGGCTTCAATGTCGACTCCGTTCTTAGGAGGAAGATCCGTTCGATCCCCGTTCATAGGGGTCTTTTCTCCGTTCATAGGAACTTTCTTATATTTCATGAAATTCCTTATTTCTGTGTGCCTTGGGTTCACATTTTAAATATTTGGACGTTTAATGAATTGGCGGTGTCGCCTCGCGATTACGACCCGAATTGCTCGTTGATAACTTTTAACTTAGTCGATTCCTTAGATTGATACACATCATTTCGCTACGTAACAAAATACGCGTCGCGAGTTTCGCCAATTTATCCCAATTAATTTCGCTTGCTTTCGAGCATTTATTTTGCTTATAAAAGACTTTTAAAGGACCAAAAGAAAAGGTCACACCTTCAAACTTTGATAGACATTGCAAAACACCCTAAATTAGAGCCTATAATTTTTGGGGATTTTTCCAAACTCCTTTGGGCTTTTAATTCCTTACAATAAACCTTGTAGGGGATTTAAAAATAGTAAAACTCCTCCTAAAAATCTCAAAAATTTACAGGAGGTGCCCCTCTGAGTGGGGAACATTTTTCATGTTGTGGGTTTTAGCCAAAAATGCCCCATATTCCCTCAGAAAAATAAAATAGGGAAAGGGGCTTTGGGGTGCAAATAGAGGAAAGGAGGGAGCGGGGTGTGGGGGGGGGGGGGGGGGAGCTGCACCGTGCGCCATCCTGGGGTCCCCACAGCGGATCTGCGGCGGATCCGCTGTGGGGGCACAAATGTGGAGGCGGGGGGGGGGGGGGGGGGGGGGAATAGGTTTGGGGAGCCGCCCGATCTCCTGGAGAAGATCAGACGGCTCCCGCTATCCCAACGGGAGGAGGCCGCCACCGTCGCCGGGCAGCGGCCGTCTGGGGCCGGCGACCACTCCATGGTGGTTCGGCGGCCTGGAGAGGGGGGGGGGGCAGGGGCGGTGGCGCAGCCTGCATGCGCCATGCAGGCTTGCTACGCCGCTGCCTCTGCTGTGGGAGCCTCCCCTGGCTGGGGCGCCGGGGAGGGGGTAGTCCTCCGGGGGTCCGATGGCCTGGCGCCGCCGGGGGTGGCCCTTACCCCGTACAGGAAAGACGGGGAGGGAGGGGGAGAGTGCGGGTGCCGCCTCCTCCCGTCGGAGCTCGGGTCCTCGGGTGGGGACCTACTCCCCCAGCGCCACCACCGGCGCTGGGAGTGCAAGGTTACGGCCAGTTCCCCCACCCGAACCTGGGCAAGGTTTGGGGTGGGGCTGGCGGCGCTCCGGCGAGGGGGAGGCGGCCGACTCATAGGGGAGTAGGAGGGAGGAGGGAAAGGGTCTCTACCTGTAGGGGAGGGGCTCGGGAGGTGGAGGGGTGGCTCGCCATGGTGAGGAGGTGGTGGCGGCTGGGAAAGGTTTCGGCAGGGGGAGGGGGTGCTGGCAGGGGAGGAGGGGGCTGAGGGGGGGGGGGGTTGTGCATCCAGGAAAGGAGGCTGGGCCCCTCCTTTTATAAGGGAAGAGGGAGGCCTCCCCTGTAAGACCCCCCCTCCTAAATCGGCGGTCCGACCGGGGGATCTTATCGCACACCACTTTTTCGGCACGACGCCGAAGCGATCCGAAGGGTGGAGGTACTAGCTTCTCCAACCCCCCTTCCTTAAATACTCCGTTGTCACGCCTAGGGGTGGTGTTAAGCGAAAGTCACTACATATCAACAGAGTAAGGAAGCGACATTCTAGCGGAAGACTTCATTAAAGAGTGCACTTTATAACACTTAGCGGAAGACGTAGTAATATAGCGGAAGATTAATCATCACAGAAACTTTAAACTCAAGACCTATATGAATAATTTACATACCTCTGCCGCATTAAATCTTGTCCATCAAGGGTTCATTGCAAATATTCAGATGCGGTGAGGTGGGGTACAACAAAAGGGATGCGGCTTAACGACTTGTACCTGACGTAGCCTGCTTCGTGGCATCATCCACACATGGGCGCTGTCTCTCATCCGCACCTGTCACCTGTACTAAAGACAAGTTTTTAGAACCACGATCACACAACATAATATAACAGTTATAAGGGAGGGGATATCTGGACTCTTATTGGGCCGAGGCAGTCTTCCCACGACCACCGCCTACGTACTCCGTATCATCCTACATACGATCTCAGACCCACATAGTTCTATTAGTTTTGCACGGGTTGCCCTCCCAGGCCTTCCATCGTGCGGGTTGCCTTAGAGTAAAAACTCATCGGCCATCCTATATTCTCCGAAGGCACATTTTTCGAAGGCACATTTAATTCCCGTAGGAGTTATTTCCCGAAGGCAACATTTCATTCCCGTAGGAATTATTTCTCGAAGGCAACATTTCATTCCCGTAGGAATTATTTCTCGAAGGCAACATTTCATTCCCGTAGGAATTATTTCTCGAAGGCAACATTTCATTCCTGTAGGAATTATTTCTCGAAGGCAACATTTCATTTTCATAAGGGGAGAGAAAAGAAACTCTTTTTTAAGCTTAGCAATATATCCACCCAAGAAGGTACCACTATTTTAACCCGGCTGGCAATTAAATCGAGCCATCCTCATATGTCTCATAGGCTTCCGTCAATCATTTGGATGCTTGGTGATCAAACCCAAGTCATCTATATAACATTTCCATTGGTATTGGTACCACTTCAAAAGAAGAGGGAGTATTTCCACCTTTAATCAACATCAGAATTTGTTAAGGGGTAGAGAGAGAAGGAATGTTAGAGAATATGGGAAGGAGGTAGTAACAGCAAAGCCCACCAACCCAAAGCCTATGGCAAGATAACTAGATTCAATCCCAATTGTTACCCCTTCCGTTCCCTGCACAATGCTCCCATATCCAAAGATATTATATAAGGCATCAATATGTCTAACTCAAGCATCAAATCCCGACTCACCTGCATACCTCCTTGATAAGAGGATGATTTCATAAAAATAGAGCAGAGAGGTGGTAACAACTAATAAAGAGGGTCAGGATCTTTATGGTATTTTGTAAAGTGTTCATTCGTAGGCACCAGAAGTAGCACAATAGAGTGAAAAAGAGGAGATAAGATGAAGAGAGATGATGTGTATATCATAATAAACCATGGGTGATCAACTCCCATAGTTATTACACCATATCACGAATTCATTACCGCATTCAAAACGCTCCTTACTTATATAAGTGAATTCACCTCCAGGGTTATAAGTAGGAAAAACAAAACCGAACATCCATGGGACTTAAGTTAATAAACCCGTAGCCTTAGTAGAAATGGATGAAGGGGAGAAAGAAGTTTGTCATCCCCGTAAAATGTCGAATCAATTGCGAGCTCCATGCAAATAGCCATCCACTAAAAACTACACCTTATATTTTAAAGGAGTGAATATTACTCAATAATGAAAATAGAGGCGGCGAGGTGATCATATGAATATAAGGAAGGGGCATGACATGTTTTATAAGCACCCCTAAAAGTGCGCAGCTAGAAACTGAACCAAAGTGGGTTTATAAAATGAAAAATCTTCGACAATCGTGAGAGCTTGGCCTCCAATAACAGGAAAACAACAAAGAAACGAATTTCTTAAACAAGGAAGCTCGACTCTACTTTGATACGATAAACAAAACGCCGCCCCTGAAACCCGACATTTTAACTCAGAATAAAATGGAAAAGAGAGGGCCGAAAAACTCAAATTCTCCCCAAAATGAATGATAAAAACCGAGTTTTAGAAGGGAGAGCAATTATCTCTCTGAGCATAAATGAATTACTATTATGAACTCTTGACCCATAATCATATGTTTGACTAGAATCTTATACTAGAGTTCAACCCACTTCCAACGAGGGAAGTGCAGGATAAAGATTAATATTGGACTTCATAAGGAATTCAATATCGTGTTTGAAATCTGTAATAGATTCCTATGAATTCCTTTGATAAATCAGACAAAACAAGGGGCTCTAAGGGTTGCCTTCCCAACTTAAGTTCCAAATTAAGAGAATGAAATATCTCATTATAACAACTATCCACCTTTAATGGTGGTGGTAGATTTCCTCAGGAGCAAGAGAAGGAGAGGAGATGAGGGGAGAGGTGAAAGAATTTCCCCCATAATTATTCAGCATTTTAACTAACTTATCAGGGAAGATGGAACACCGGGTAAAACTCCCAAATAATTGTATAAGACATTCCAACTATCCTCTCAATGTGCATATATAAAGGGATCCGTCTTTATATTTTATAGAATTATATCGTATGCACAACAATAGTAATTTTATTTTCCAATAATTTGTCAACCCCTCCGATATTAATTGGATATTTCGTGTATACCAGCTGATAATGCATAATATGCATCCATCGAGGCAAATACCGGTCCAAACAGATACCAGTGGACGAGCAATTTGATAAGAACAAATTGAACTTTATATGACGGAGAATTGTAACTCTTGCATAATTATATGTGTATATATATACATATATATATATATATATATATATATATATATATATATATATATATATATATATATATATATCAATCGGCTCCACCCTTTCTATTAAAACAAAGTTTATACCACTTGCATGTATAAGGCAGAGTTTTAACAGGACTTTTAAACCCCCATCACTTAGCTGCCGGTCGACTGGCCGCAGGAACTAGGTATCAATTTTGGAGCTTGAGAGGGGTGAGAGAGAGAGAGAGAGAGAGAGAGAGAGAGAGAGAGAGATTAGTTTCAACTCATCAATGAAAGCCTCACCATGGGCTTGGAATTCAATCCCCTTTGCAGCACCAAATTACTCAGGACCAAGTTAGGAATTACCCAAACTGAGAAAGAGACGAAGAGCAGCCCCCATTTTGATAGAGCTTCCAATAAGGAGGAGGAGGAGATGGGGACGAGAAGACTTTGCCGTGAGACTGACAACAACAATTTCCCCAACATTTATATCACAATTAATCATGCACCCTTCCATGCCGAGCCATAGCTATCATTTAAACCACGCCCGTTGAAAAACCGACCTCAACTCGTGTTATTTACCTTCATTTCAAATTTAGGCCTCTACAAAAATACATACAATTTATCATAAGCAGTTTATATGCATCAGCTCTGATAAATGCATAGCCGCTCAACATGGAGGTGATGCTTAAGATTTAGGAAAAAGGTTTAGTTAGGGGAAAATGATTAATTGCAGAAGGCCAACGAGCACATTCTCCATTGAGGGAGCCACCTTTGGTAAGAAAGTTTGGCCATGAGATCTCATGGTTCTACCATATGATGCTTGTTAGACATCGATGCTAACGACGAACTCAACGACAACCACGACGACGAACTCGGCGCGGAACCTCACTACTTAATATAAATTTTATAAATCACTTACTGTGCTAGCAGAGAGCTCCATGATACATACACATGTGGTTTCCTTTCCCCTCTATAACGTTGGCAACCCTTACTTGATTCTCACTTCTTCTTCCTAAACTCAGCCCAAGACGCCATCAGGAAATGGTAGAGGATCAAACGCTTATGCCTTTTTCATGCCAATTTAAGTGGAAACTGAAATTCAATCTCCCGCATAGGTGAAACAAAATAATTAAAGACTTAAATGTGAGGTTGCTTGGGATTAACTTCACAGATTTATTTTTAATGCTTAGAATGTTAAGACCATGACATTATCCCATAGGAGGGGAAGAGAGGTGAGGGAGAGGTTACCATAACTGAGAAGAGGAAGATAAGGAGAAGGGGAGAGCTTGAATCTTCCCGAATGTGCAGCGGAAGCCCTTGCCATCAAACCTTATTCCGACAGAGTTTCGAAGAGGAGGACTCGAACTCTTGCTGCGCTTTCCGTCCCCCTTCCTGTGTCCAGAGAATGCCGACCCAACCCCATTTGTAGCCATGGTTGGCCAATACGGAGCTTCCACGATGGTGAAGGCGTGGCTCTCCTTCCTTGGGGAGTCTCTTCAACGATGGATTCTCCCCAAGTTCCGTCCAAGAGCAAGATTCGTTGCCCCGCGGTGAGCTTCTTCTCCACCCATGGTTTTTACCGCCGGTTTCCACCACTGTTCTGGCCCTTTTGGGTTGCATCGCTGATTTAGTTGCAGGGAAAAAAATCTGTTTGTTTTATTATGTATATAATCTTATATACATATAATCTTATATATGTATATATATATTTATATATACCTATATATTTATATATACATATATATAAAAGTATGCAAAGTACTCGTGAAAACTATGCGCAGAGGGTGTTAATGTGTTCATATCAATCGTACAAAGTTAACGAAATTGACTGAAGTTGGTTATGAGTATATCTATTCGTACTTTCCCGCTCGAGTCGGTATGTAGATCAAAATAACTTATTTTGGCTAACTTTCTCAAATCTCATTGGGTTTGGAACGAAATGAATTGCATTGTGCTAGAATTGATCACACGAGTTTGTTGCAACTGACTAGGGTGAAATTGTGGCTCATTTACCCAATATTCTAAAATGGCGTTGTTGCGGTGCTCGATATTACTCAAAATAGTCGTTTTCTCCAAACGACCTCGGATCGGAACGAAACGAATTCCGTTGCACTCGTATCAACTATACGAGTCTAACGTAACTGACGGAAGTCGATTCGGAGCACGTATGCTCCATATTCTAAAATTGCATCGTCGTGACGCGCTACGATACTCAAAATAGTCATATTCTACATATGACCTTGGATCGGAACGAAACGAGTTCCGTTGCACTCGTATCAACTATACGAGTCTAACGCAACTGACGAAAGTCGATTCGGAGCATGTATGCTCCATATTCTAAAATCGCGTCGTCGTGACGCGCTACGATACTCAAAATGATCACTTATCTAAATGACCACCATTTATGTGGCGAAGGTCGGGCCGTGGTTGTCCTGTGACCCGACCTAAGCTCTTCCAAGGGTTCAACCGAACCGACTAGACCCCTTTTTAAAATTGGGATGTTACATCCCCTCTCCCTCCCTTTATCCCACGTGGGTTAAAGGGAGGGATGGGTGGGGAGAGATATTTTCTCCCCACTCCCTTGTCCTAACAGGGGCTGCCTATTCATGGGCAGCCCCCTCCCTCCTTGAGGGAGGAGATTCTCTCTCCTCCCTCCTTTTTCTTTTCTTTTGCCAAAGACTTTCATGCTTGGGGGGGGGGGGGGGGGGGGGTTGACCAAGGTTAACTTAGGGCGGGGTACTCCATGGTCCCGAGGGTCCACCAAGATTTACCGGGGCCAATTCCGAGTTTGTGCGCTCTGTATTTCGTGCATTGTGCCGAGGCGGTCTGCATAATCCAAAATGGGCATATTCTCCATATGAACTCGGATTGACGGTCAACGAGTTTCGCGATGTTCGTGTGGACTAAACAAGTCTAACGAAACTGACGGAAGTTGAATCAGAGTACGTTCGGTCACCGTACCCCAACGACTTAGTTGCGGCGCACAACAATACCCAAAACGGTCGTTTTCTCCAAACGACCTTGAATCGGAATGGAACGAGCTCCATTACACTCATATCGGTTATACGAGTCTAACGAAACTGACGGAAGTTATATTGGGGTATATTTGGTCACTGTACCCCAACGACTTAGTTGCGGCGCACAATAATACTCAAAACGGTTGTTTTCTCCAAACGACCTCGGATTGGAATGAAACAATCTCCATTACACTCGTATCGATTATACGAGTCTAACGGAGCTGACGGAAGTCAGATCAAAGTACATTTGGCCACTGCACCCCAACGACTTAGTTGCGGCGCACAATAATACTCAAAATGGTCGCTTTCTCCAAACGACCTCGGATTGGAATGAAATGAGCTCCATTACACTCGTATCGATCATACGAGTCTAATGGAACTGACGGAAGTCAGATCGGAGTACATTTGGCCACTGTATCCCAACGACTTAGTTGCGACGCACAATAATACTCAAAATGGTCGTTTTCTCCAAACGACCTCGGATTGGAATGAAACGAGCTCCATTACATTCGTATCGATCATACAAGTATAACGGAACTGATAGAATTCAGATCGTAGTCCCATAGTTCATAATCCTTTATCGGGTTATTTCCTACTGCTCGGGCTTACTTTTATTGGGCTCACTAGGGTCTAGTGACCCAATAAAAGTCGGGATTTTACAATCCAATAAAAATAAAGGGATTTCGTCCTCGAAAATTGCCTAAAGTAGGGGTTTAAGAGACATACCTGGGGAAAGAGTGCCGGGTATTTCTCCCGAACAAGCATCTCTGGTTCCCAGGTAAACTCCTCGCGTCCACAGTTTGACCATAACATCTTGACCATCGTGATGGTTTTGTTTCGCAACTCCTTGATCTTGGAGTCTACTATCTTCACCGGTTCGAGTTGGACGGATCGGTCAGATTGCACTGCCGCTGGTGGCACGGGAAGATGCTGCTCTGGTAGGCGAAGGACACGTCTTAGCGAGGAGACATGGAATACGTCGTGAATATTTCCCAGTTCAACTGGCAGAGCTAGCCTATATGCAACAGGGCCAACCTTTTCTATGGCTTGATATGGGCCTAGGTAGTGGGTATCCATCTTTTTATGCTTCTTTATTCGGGATGCCCCATGCATTGGCTTAATCTTCAAGAATACCATGTCTCCTACCTTGAATTCCACTAGTCGATGACGTGCATCGTAATATTTGGCTTGACGGCTCTGTGCCTCAAGCATTCGTTCTCGAATTAACCTTATAGCTGCTGTGGTATCATCTATGTAGGTGAATCCTAAAGCTTCGGGGTCCTCATCCTGTGCCCATGATAATGGTGTTCGACAACGTCTTCCGTAGAGGGCCTCGTACGGTGCCATCTTAATGCTTGCCTGGAAGCTGTTATTGCCAAAGGCAGTAACTGTTCCCAAGGTTCATTGTGTTCTACTATGCATAATCGGAGGAGGTCTTCCATCGTCCGGTTCGTCCTTTCTGTTTGCCCGTCGGTCTGGGGGTGGAAGGCGGTGCTAAAAGCCAATCTAGTTCCCAGATAAGCTTGCACTCTCCTCCATTCTTTTGACGTAAAGCGCCCGTCGCGGCCAGACACGATTGACTTGGGTACCCCATGAAATCGGACCACTTGTTCTATAAATAGCCGGGCTAATATGTCGACGCTGTCGCCTTGTCTGTTTGGGATAAAATGGGCCATTTTAGTGAGGCGGTCTACTACGACCCATATTGAGTCGTTCCCTGCACGAGATCAGGGTAAACCATGGACGAAGTCCATGGAAATATCTTCGAACTTCCATTCTGGTATGGGCAGGGGTTGTAGTAAACCTCCTGGGCTACGACATTCTGCCTTGACCATTTGAGAGGTCTGACAGTGTGCTACATAATCAGTTATGTCCCTCTTCATACCTGACCAATATAACGTTCTTCATAGATCTGTATACATTTTCACTACTCACGGATGTATTGAATACCTTGATTGATGCGCTTCGCGGAGTATCTCTTCCCGGATTCCTTCGGCAGAGGGAATGAATATGCGGTGTTTGCACTGCAGGATGCCATCATATAGATTGTAGTCTTCCTGAGCGCCGTGTTGTAGAGTCTGAATGATTGGGGCCGCTTCTACATCGACCTTCTGGGCCTCTCGTATTCTATCTCTGATGTCACATTGTATCTCCATCAAGTAGAGCTGGGCCTGGTAATCCATTGGGTTCCTACGGGTGATAAGGATGATATCCAAGTCTGCCAAGGACTTGACTAACTCTTCCGGTATCATCTCTAGCCAATTTCCGGCTATCGGAGGTTGCCGACTTAGGGCATCTGCAACCTTATTGGCTTTGTCGGGGTGGTATTGGAGGGCGAAGTCGTAATCGCACATGAATTCCAGCCACCGACGCTGTCGGAGATTTAGCTCTTTCTGAGTGAAGATATATTTGAGGCTCTTGTGGTCAGAGAAGATCTTGCATCTTACTCTGTAGAGGTAATGCCTCCAGACTTTTAGTGCGAATACTACCGCACCCAGTTCCAAGTCATGGGTTGCGTAGTTTAGTTCGTAAGGCTTCATCTGTCGTGAGGCGTAGGTGACTACCCTGCCGTGTTGCATTATTACGACTCCCAACCCCTTCAACGACGCGTCAGTGTAGATTTGGAAGCCCTTAGTGACTGAGGGAAGTGTCAGAATCGGAGTCGATATTAGTCGGTTCTTTAGTTCTACGAACGCTGCTTCACATTCAGGAGTCCACTGGAACGTTGTATCCTTTTTGGTGAGGGAGGTGAGGGGCAAGGAAATTTTAGAGAAACCTTCTACAAACTTGCGGTGGTAGCCGGCGAGGCCAAGTAAGCTTCTAATATCTGCTGCTGACTTAAGTGGCGGACAGTCTCGCACTGCTTGCACCTTGACTTGGTCTACCGCTACCCCGTTCTTATTGATCGTATGCCCAAGGAAACCAACTTTCTCCATCCAGAATTCACACTTGCTAAACTTTGCGAAGAGCGAATGTTCCCTTAACTTGCGCAAAACCATTTGGAGATGCCTGTAATGATCGGTCTTACTCTTCGAATAGATGAGTATATCGTCTATAAAGACGATCACAAAGTGGTCTAGGAAGAGTTCAAACACTTGATTCATTAGAGCCATAAAGGCGGACGGGGCATTGGTCTGTCCAAACGGCAGTACCATAAATTCGTAAAGTCCATAGCGGGAGCTGAAAGCGGTCTTAGGGATGTCTTCTTCTCGTACTCGAAGTTGATAATAGCCAGACCTTAAATCCATTTTGGAGAAGACGGACGCGCCTTGTAATTGATCGAATAATTCATCTATCCTGGGTAGGGGAAAGGTATTTCGAACAGTGAGCTTATTTAGTTCCCTGTAGTCGATACAGAGACGCAGGGATCCATCCTTCTTTTTAACAAATAGTACTGGAGCTCCCCAGGGCGAGGTACTCGGATGAATGAAACCTGCGTCAATTAGCTCCTGTAATTGTATCTTGAGCTCGACTAGTTCCCTTGGGGCCATTCGGTACGGTGCTCGGGACACTGGTCGAGCTCCATGAGCAAGTTCAATCTGGAAGTCCACTTCCCGTTGCGGGGGCAACCCGGGAAGGGATTCTGGAAAGACGTCTGGGAAATCTTGAATTATGGGTACTCTAGAGAGCACTTGCGTCTTGTATTGCATCTCAAAGTAGATTAGGTACACCTCGTCTTTTCGTCGGACTGCTTTGACTGTTTGAGCGGACGTTAAGATAATGCGGGTGACAGAGGGTATACCTGTTAGGGTGATAGACTGCCCATTTGGGTTCCGAAGGTGGATCTCTCGAGTCGAATAATTGATTTGGGCGCTGTGCTCGGCCAACCAATCCATTCCTAAAATGATGTCGAATCCGGTTATCGCTAGAATGGTTGCGTTGACTTCGAATTCTACGCCTCCTAGTGTTGCTTGGAAGGAGCACTTCTCTGTGGACATCATGTCTGATCCATCTGGGAGTCGTATTCGTATCGACATTCCAGATGATCGTACGATGTTTCCTTTGTCTGCGATGAAGTTCTGTGCGATGAAGGAATGCGTGGCACCGGTATCGAACAACGTTTTAGCGGGGTGACCTTCTACCAGAAGTAAACCTGATAATATATATATATATATACTATGATCAAATGCTCTTTACAGATATACATGAGTAGTAATCACACAAGCTAAACAAAAGACTACATTATATATTTCTACTATATCCTCCTCCTAGGATATCGTGGCTAATGAAAATAGATACCCATCACTACATCTGGTGCAGGGCCGTGCTGGAGATCTAAAGCGTATGATCGAGCGGTGCTTCTCTGCCCTATCTGGTCTGGCCCCTCCTGTAACATCCCAACTTTTATTGGGCCACTAGACCCTAGTGAGCCCAATAAAAGTAGGCCAGAGCAGTAGAAAACTACCATTTTAAGTAATGTTGCACGCCGCAACTAAGTTATCGGGGTATAGTGACCGTACGAACCCCGAATTGACTTCCGTCAGTTCCGTTAGACTCGTATGAACAATACGAGCGCAACGGAATTCGTTGCACTTCGATCCGAGGTCGTTTGGAGAAAACGACCATTTCGGGTATCGTAGTGCGCCACTACCTCATTATTATGAATAGTGACAGTACGAACCCCGAATTGACTTCCGTCAGTTCCGTTAGACTCGTATGAACAATACGAGCGCAACGGAATTCGTTGCACTTCGATCCGAGGTCGTTTGGAGAAAACGACCATTTTGGGTATCGTAGCGCGCCACTACCTCATTATTATGAATAGTGACCGTACGAACCCCGAATTAACTTCCGTCAGTTCCGTTAGACTCATATGAACAATACGAGCGCAACGGAATTCGTTGCACTTCGATCCGAGGTCGTTTGGAGAAAACGACCATTTCGGGTATCGTAGCGCGCCACTACCTCATTATTATGAATAGTGACTGTACGAACCCCGAATTGACTTCCGTCAGTTCCGTTAGACTCGTATGAACAATACGAGCGCAACGGAATTCGTTGCACTTCGATCCGAGGTCGTAGGAGAAAACGACCATTTCGGGTATCGTAGCGCGCCACTACCTCATTATTATGAATAGTGACCGTACGAACCCCGAATTGACTTCCGTCAGTTCCGTTAGACTCGTATGGACGATACGAGCACAACGGAATCCGTTGCACTTCGATCCGAGGTCATTTGAAGAAAATGACCATTTCGGGTATCGTAGCACGCCACTACCTCATTATTATAAATAGTGACCGTACGAGCCCCGGATTAACTTCTGTCAGTTCTGGTAAACTCGTACGAACAATACGAGCGCAACGGAATTTGTTGAGCCTCAATTCAAGGTCGTATGGAGAGTATGTCATTTTACGACTATGCAAATCGCCTCAGTGCAACACACGAGATATAAAGCATACGAACCCGGCATCAGCCCCGGTAACTCTTATTGGACCCCGGGGGCCAAGGAGAACCCCGCCCTAAGTTGACTCGGTCAAACCCCCCCGCCCCTGCTTGAAATTATTGAGAAATGAAAAGGAAAAAGGGGGGGGGGGAGAGAAAGCCCCCCCCACCCCAAGAAAAGGGGCTGCCCATGAATAGGCAGCCCCTACTTGGGGCAAAGTGGGCAGGAGAGAGAGAAGGGAGGGGAGGGGGAGAAAATATCTCCCCCTCCCTTATCCCCACGTGGGGGAAAAGGGGGAGAGCTCCCCCTTCCTATAAAAGGAAGGGGCAGCCCCTCTCAAACCTCCCCACCCCTCTCACTCTCCCTCTCAGCCTCTCCCTGCCGCCCAGCCGAGCCTCCTCCCCCTCCACCTTGCCGGAGCAAGCCACCCAGCCGAGACCTCCTCCTCCCTCCTCATGGCCGGCCACCACCCTTCTACCTCTCGAGCCCCACCTCCACCTCAGGTAGAATCGCCCCCTCCTCCTTCTTACCTCCTGGAAGCAAGCCGCCCCCTCCACGTCGCCGGAGCGCCACCAGCGCCACCCCGAGCTTGCTCGGGTGGCGGCGCTGGCCGTGGAAACCAACCCCCCCAGCGCCGGTGGTGGCGCTGGGGGAGCAGGTCCCCACTCGGGGACCTCTGCGCCGACGAAGGGGAGGCGGCCGGGCCGCCGGAGGACGCAGCCCCGGCGGCGCCCGAGTCCTCCTCCCCCCTGCTCTTTTCCTGTAGGGGAAACCACGCCAACCCCGGCGACGGCCAGCGGTGCCAGGCCGCCGGACCCCCGCCGGAAGTCTGCCCCCTCCCCGGCGCCCCGACCTGGGGTGGCAGGGAGGGCCCTCCCCGAGGAGGCGGCGGCGTGGCCAGCTTGCATGGCCCATGCAAGCTGTGCCGCGCCTTCCCGCCGCCTCCTGCCCTAATTTTCGATGGGGTCCGGCGGCGCCAAGCCGCCGGACCACCACCGGAGTGGTCGCCGGCCCCCGACGCACCGTCCGGGGGCGGCACCAGCCCCTCTCCCCTTGGGGGCGGTGGCGCGGCGGCATGCATGGTGCATGCAGGCCTCCGCCTCCCGCCCCCTCTTTCGCTCTAATTCCGGCGGTGGCCGGCGGCGCCAGGCCGACGGACCACCACCGGAATGGTCGCCGACCCCCGGCGCATCGACCGGGGACGGTGCCAGCCCAGCCGGCCGCTGCCCGGCGGCGGCAGTGGCCGCCTCCCGATAATAATCGGGAGCCGCACGATTTTCCCCCAGGAAAATCGTGCGGCCCCTATATTCTTAACCCCCGCCTCAAACTGTGCGCCCCCACAGTGGATCCGCGTGGATCCGCTGTGAGGGCCCAAGGAAGGCGCCCGGTGCGGCGCCCCCAGCCCTCTCGATTCCTGCTATTCGCACCCCAATGGGCTTACCCCATTTAAATTTCCCGAGGCAAATTAGGGCAGTTTCAGAAAAAATTTTCTAAATGAAAAATGAGCCCCATCCTAACGGTCACCTACTGTAATTTTTTGGGAATTTTAGGAGGAGTTTTGCTATTTTTAAAACCCCCTATAAAGTTTATTTTAAGGAAATTAAAGGCCAAATGAGTGGGCAAAAATCACCCAAAATTCATAAGCCCTAGTTAGGGCATAATTCACATACTATCAAAACCTCAAGGGATAAGCCCTCCATTGGGTCCCTTAAAAGCTTTTACAAGCGAAAATAAAACGCCCGAAAAAGAGCGAAATTTATCAAAACGAATCGGCGCCCCCTCGACGCATAATTTTAAATGCCTACAAAAATTTATGCGTATCTATCCAAGGAATCGACTAAGCTTGGAATATTGACGCGAAAATCGGAACGGAATCGCGGCGCGACGCCGAAATTGAACCCCGCCGCGACAATAATAAAAGAGCGATTGGACTACTAACCCTTTCCTTATGCTGTTACTGTTTTCTGTACTTCCCTTTAAATCCAGTCTCACACTGGTTGTAACGACCCAGCTTTGGCGTTCGAGCGGGACTCAGTCCACGATCTGTCCTCAGCTGGCATCGCTACCGGGCTGCAGCCCAAGCACCCCAACCCTTCTCCGCCCACTGGCAGGTTGTTGGTGGCCACAGCCTCCCTTTTGATGAGCTAAACTCGATAGTCAAGCATGCACCACGGGGACTTCCCAGGAGGTCACCCATCCCAGTACTACTCCAACCCCAACACGCTTAACTATGGAGTTCTTTCACTTCTCATCACCAATTGACCTGCAGGTCAATTGGTGATGAGAAGTGAAAGAACTCCATAGTTAAGCGTGCTGGGGTTGGAGTAGTACTGCAGGTCAATTGGTGATGAGAAGTGAAAGAACTCCATAGTTAAGCGTGTTGGGGTTGGAGTAGTACTGGGATGGGTGACCTCCTGGGAAGTCCCCGTGGTGCATGCTTGACTATCGAGTTTAGCTCATCAAAAGGGAGGCTGTGGCCACCAACAACCCGCCAGTGGGCGGAGAAGGGTTGGGGTACTTGGGCTGCAGCCCGGTAGCGATGCCTGTGGGGTCCTGTTAAAGCATAGGACTTCGGTCAGGTCGGGCCAGGGTCGTTACACTGGTCCCCCGCATTTACTTTCCGTACTTCCCTGTAAATCCAGTCTCGCACTGGTCCCCCGCATTTACTTTCCGTACTTTCCTTTAAATCCAGTCTCGCACTGGTCCCCCGCATTTACTTTCTGTACTTTCATTTAAATCCAGTCTCGCACTGGTCCTGTCATTATGGCTTCTGCTTTCGGCCTACTTTTCTGTTTATTACCATGGCCTCTGCTTTCGGCCTACTTTTCTGTTTATTACCATGGCCTCTGCTTTCGGCCTACTTTTCTATTTATTACCATGGCCTCTGCTTTCGGCCTACTTTTCTGTTTATTACCATGGCCTCTACTTCGGCCTACTTTTCTGTTTATTACCACGACCCCTGCTTTCGGCCTAATTTATTTGCTAATGCAGAACTGTCATGGCAACCATGCGGTGCTTATCCTCCCTCCTACGAGGCCTTAGTTGGGGAAAAACTCGGGGTTGAGTTCCTCCTCCCAGGTTAGCCCCAAGCAAGGAGCCCTCATACCGCTAATCCTCCCGGTCAGAGGTCGTGTGACTGGTCGAGTAGAATTGCCACGTAACTCATATGCTTATATAAGCGGGTGAAGATTGTTTGGGAGTGGCGGGTTGGTCACGCTCGCAGACCGTTCGTACCGGTGCGGGTGGGTTGACGACTCATGGCGACATGGAGATGTGCGCAATGGGTTATCACCCTCCGAGCCTGCAGTTTTACCTCCTCTGGTCGGCCTACAAATCGGCTCGTCGGATGTCGCTCACATCCAGTTAGTACACCAAGTTGTACAGGAGGGCCTGAATGATACGGTACGACTACATTCAGAAGTGGCAAGACTGGCCACTGTAACCGACGGCCACATCGGTGAGGCCCGCGGGGTTAGCTCCCCTGCTTGAAATAAAGCGGTCTAAACTGTGTCGACACAAGGTCTTTTGTGTGCGTACAGGTTTGGATACCTGGGTGTGCGTGTCTGCGCGTTATATTGTTGTGTACTTACTATACGGCGCGATTACGAGCTTAGGGCGGGAAGCCATATATATATATATATATATATATATATATATATATATATATATATATATACGGGGATATATATGTTTACCTGCTGCTAACCCTCTACCTTGCTTCGGCTATTTCATTTCTGTTCTTTAGCCGCCCCCTGGATATGGATCCGGGGAGGGGATGTATTTTCTACTTAGCTCTGTGACTAACGGTTATTTCTTATAACCAATCATAGGAGATGGGACAGCAAGGAGCCCCCGCACCGCAGGATGAGTTACGAGCCTTGGAGATGGCCCGTTCGATTACCCCAGCCTCTCCTCCTATCTTTAGAGACGTGAGTTCGAGAGTATAAGGACTAGCCTAGGGCTCCCTTTCGTTTTAGACTATGTAGCCCTCGAGGCAATGTTTTGTAAAACGATAGGCCCCGACCATATTTAAATATGTAATATAATCAGCATGCTTAACTTTTCTTATTTCGATTGCTTCCGCTGTGCGTTCTGATGTGTTGTGATGATTCTTGTGCCTGACAAAGAGACCGCTCAGCGCTTGAAAAGGTGGGACGTCGCCACCCGGAAAGCGCTGGGTAGTCCTCGATCGGCAGTAAGATCCCCCCTCCCTGAACCAGGTTCAGTTTAGAGAGGGGGGGGGGGGGGGGGGGGTCTTACAAATGGATCAGAGCCACCACGATCCGACCACATGGGGCAGTCTTTCGATCCTCCCTTCCCCCGGTTCCGTTTCTTGGTTCGGGACGAACACGCAGCGGAAGCCTGGTGGACCCTTTAAGTTTAAGGTTAAGGACTCGAGACTGCACGGTAGTACACCCACACGCTTTCCGCTTCCTTTTCTTTCAGTCCTGCAAAATTCCCTTATTTTTGCAAGTTCTGATACCCGTTTGTTACTTCTCCAGATACCGGAGTCGAGTAACGGAAGGTCCTCCTCTCGGGACCAGTACCACCCTACCACTCCACCACCAGCCCCGGCCGCTCCAGCCACAGTTCCGTTCGGAGAGACATTGCTCGGACAGACCCTGGTAGCCCTGTTAGCCGCCTTCCAGACAGCCACCTTACGGCCACCACAGCAGGCCACCGTACCCACCGACCTGCTGACAACATTCTGGGGGCTAAGGCCCCCCACCTTCCGAGGTACCGAGTCAGCCATCCAGGCCGAGGAGTGGGTGGAGAGGGTAGAGGAGCTTCTAGTAGGGATGATGTGCCCCGCAGTATCCGCAGTATCCCTGGTGGTGACCATGCTGGAGGGCTATGCCCGGGACTGGTGGAGGGCCGCTAACCGCTCTACCTTCAGAGGACGACCACTCAGCACGATCTTCTGGGGGGAGTTCTCAGAGGCCTTCTTAGAGCATTTCATTTCGGATGCAGACCGGATGGCACTCCAGGAGCGATTCCTGCAGATCAGGCAAGGAGATAGGACGGTTCCAGACTACCAGAGAGAGTTTATCCACCTGGCCCGCTTCGCCGGGACCTTAGCAGGTACGGATAAGGACAGGGCGGCCAGATTTTACCGGGGATTACGAGACGACCTCCGTCAGGCCCTGATCATGATTTCCCAGGCATCCTTCCACACGATCGCCTCACATGCCAACGCTCTAGAGATGGACCAGCGGATGGTAGCCCAGCAACGGAGGGGACACGTATGTGTTCCTCGGACTCAGGGCCGAGAGAGAGGGGTAGGTCCTCGCAGGCAGGGCCGAGATGGGAGACAGCGTCAGCGTCACCAACCATATAGGCAGGCACCCTAGCCCCGACCAGCACCCCAGCCCCGACCAGCACCCCCAGCCCCAACACCTCAGGTCGTCCCAGCCGCACGTCGAGATGTTCCCTTCGCAGGGAACTGCTACCTATGCCAGCAGCCTGGGCATATACGAGCCTTCTGCCCACAGGCTACCAGGAGACCCGGTTTAGGAGCAGTACAGAGAGCGGTGGAGAGAGGACGAGGTGGACGCAGAGGACGTCCCGCAGGCAGGAGGGAGCCGGCTAGGCAGGGCAGAGCAGCACCGCTCGAGGCATACGCGTTGGATCTTCAGCACGGTCCTGCTCCTGACGTAGTGATAGGTATCTACTTCCGATAGTACGATATCCTAGGAGATGTTATAGCTTTATATATTGAGACTTTTGTATATGTCATCCCTACTCCTGTATATTTGTGAAAAGCTTATGATCATGATATATATGTATGTTATCAGGTTTACTTTTGGTAGAAGGTCATCCCGCTAAAACACTGTTCGATACCGGCGCCACACATTCTTTCGTTGCACAAAACTTCATCGCTGACAAGGAGAACACAGTGCGATCATCCGGGATGTCAATCCGAATAGACTCCCGGATGGATCAGATATGACTTCCACCGAAAAGTGTTCCTTCCAGGCAATGCTAGGAGGCATAGAATTCGAAGTCAACGCAACCGTTTTGGCAATAACCAGATTCGACATCATTCTGGGGATGGATTGGTTGGCCGAGCACAGCGCCCAAATCAATTGTTCAACTCGAGAAATCCGCCTCCAGAATCCGAATGGGCAATTTATCACGCTAGCAGGTATACCCTCTGTCACCCGCATTATCTTAACATCTGCACAAACCGTCAAGGCAGTTCGACGGAAGGACGAGGTATACCTAATCTACTTTGAGATGGAAGACACGACACAAGTACTCGCTAAAGTGCCTGTAATCAGGGACTTCCCAGATATCTTCCCAGAGTCCCTTCCCGGGTTGCCCCCGCAACGGGAAGTGGACTTCCGAATCGAACTTACTCAAGGAGCCCGACCAGTATCCCGAGAACCGTACCGGATGGCCCCGAGGGAACTGGCCGAGCTCAAGATTCAACTACAAGAGTTAGTCGACGCATGATTCGTACGTCCTAGTACTTCGCCCTGGGGAGCCCCAGTACTGTTTGTTAAGAAGATGGATGGATCTCTGCGTCTCTGCATTGACTACAGAGAATTGAATAAACTCACTGTCCGGAATACCTATCCCCTACCCCAGATAGATGAATTGTTCGATCAGCTGCAAGGCGCGTCCGTCTTTTCCAAGATGGATTTAAGATCCGGCTACTATCAACTCAGAGTGCGAGAAGAGGACATTCCCAAGACCGCATTCAGCTCCCGCTACGGACTGTACGAGTTCATGGTAATGCCATTTGGGTTAACCAATGCCCCGTCCGCCTTCATGGCTTTAATGAATACAGTATTTAAACCCTTCTTGGATCTTTTCGTAATAGTCTTCATAGATGATATCCTCATCTACTCGAGGAACAAAACCGATCACTCCAGGCACCTCCAAATGGTTCTGCTTAAGCTAAGAGAGCACTCGCTGTTCGCCAAGTTTAGCAAATGCGAGTTCTGGATGGAAGAAGTCGGTTTTCTGGGACACACAGTTAACAAGAACGGGGTAGCAGTGGATCAAGCCAAAGTACAAGCGGTACGAGATTGGCCGCCACTTAAGACAGCGGCAGACATCCGAAGTTTCCTTGGCCTCGCCGGCTACTACCGTAAGTTCGTCGAAGGATTCTCCAAGATTGCGTTACCGCTTACCTCCCTCACCAAAAAGGATGTGACATTCCATTGGTCTCCCGAGTGCGAAGCAGCGTTCATCGAACTGAAGAACCGGCTGATATCGGCCCCGATCCTGACTCTTCCCTCAGGAACCGAGGGCTTCCATATCTATGTTGATGCCTCTTTGAAAGGATTGGGAGCCGTGCTTATGCAACATGGCAAGGTAGTTGCCTACGCCTCACGTCAACTCAAGCCGCTCGAACTAAACTACGCCACCCACGATCTAGAACTGGGGGCGGTAGTTTTCGCATTAAAGGTTTGGAGACACTACCTCTACGGGGTACGATGCGAGATTTTCTCCGATCATAAGAGCCTCAAGTATGTCTTCACCCAGAAGGAGCTGAACCTCCGACAACGCCGGTGGTTGGAATTTCTCTGCGATTACGACTTCGCCCTTCAGTACCACCCCGACAAGGCTTATAAGGTTGCAGATGCCCTGAGTCGGCAGCCTCCGAGGACCGGGAGTTGGTTAGAAATGGTACCGGAGGAATTAGTCGAATCTTTGGCGAGACTGGATGTCATCCTCGTTACCCGCAGGAACCCGATGGAGTATCAGGCCCACCTCTATTGGATGGAGATACAGTGTGACATCAGGGATAGAATACGAGAAGCCCAGAAGACCGACGTTGAAGCAGCACCGATCATTCAGGCCTTGCAACACGGTGCACAAGAAGACTGCAACTTGTACGATGGCATCCTGCAATACAGACACCGCATATTCATTCCCGCTGCAGAGGGGATCCGGGAGGAGATACTCCGTGAAGCACATCAAACAAGGTATTCAATACACCCAGGGGTAGTGAAGATGTATACAGACCTACGAAGGACTTTATACTGGCCAGGAATGAAGAGGGACGTCACCAACTATGTTGCGCACTGCCAGACCTGTCAACTGGTAAAGGCAGAGTGTCGAAGCCCAGGGGGCCTACTACAACCCCTGCCCATACCAGAATGGAAGTTCGAGGATATTTCCATGGACTTTGTCCATGGCTTACCCCGATCTCGTGCAGGTAACGACTCCATATGGGTCGTAGTTGACCGCCTTCCCAAGGTAGCCCGATTCATCCCGAACCGGCAAGGCGACGGTGTCGACATTTTAGCCCGACTATTTATTGAACAGGTAGTCCGATTTCATGGAATACCCAAATCAATCATCTCGGACCGCGACGGGCGCTTTACATCGAAGGAATGGAGAAGAGTGCAAGCTTATCTAGGAACCAGATTGGCATTTAGCACCGCCTTCCACCCCCAGGCCGATGGGCAGACGGAAAGAACAAACCGGACGATGGAAGATCTTCTCCGATTATGCATAGTGGAACACAACGAGCCATGGGAGCAGTTACTACCTCTGGTGGAATTTTCATATAACAACAGCTTCCAGGAAAGCATCAAGATGGCACCTTATGAAGCCCTCTACGGAAGACGCTGTCGGACCCCACTATCTTGAGCATAGGATGAGGACCCCGAAGCCTTAGGGGTCATCTACATAGACGATACCACTGCCGCAATAAGGTTAATTCGGGAACATATGCTAGAAGCACAGAGCCGGCAAGCCAAATATTATGATGCGCGTCATCGGATGGTGGAATTCAACATGGGAGATATGGTTTTCTTGAAAATTAAGCCGATGCACGGGATATCCCGAATAAAGAAGCAGAAAAAGCTGGACCCCCGTACTTAGGCCCATATCAAGTCATCGAAAGAGTTGGCCCGGTGGCTTATAGGTTAGCTTTGCCAGCCGAGCTGGGAAACCTCCACGACGTGTTTCACGTCTCCTCGCTGAGACGCGTACTCCGCCAACCCGAGCAACATCTCCCCGTGTCACCGACATCAGTACAATCCGACCGATCCGTCCAACTCGAACCAGTGAAGATAGTGGACTCCAAGATCAAAGAACTGCGGAACAAAACCATCACGAAGGTCAAGATCTTGTGGTCAAACTGTGGACGCGAAGAGTTTACTTGGGAACCAGAAACGCTCGTTCGAGAAAAATACCCGGCACTCTTTCCCCCAGGTATATCCTTTAAACCCCTACTTTAGCCAATTTTCAGGGACGAAAATCTCTTTATTTTTATTGGATTGTAACATCCCAACTTTTATTGGGCCACTAGACCCTAGTGAGCCCAATAAAAGTAGGCCAGAGCAGTAGAAAACTACCATTTTAAGTAATGTTGCGTGCCACAACTAAGTTATCAGGGTATAGTGACCGTACGAACCCCGAATTGACTTCCGTCAGTTCCGTTAGACTCGTATGAACAATACGAGCGCAACGGAATTCATTGCACTTCGATCCGAGGTCGTTTGGAGAAAATGACCATTTCGGGTATTGTAGCGCGCCACTACCTCATTATTATGAATAGTGACCGTACGAACCCCGAATTAACTTCCGTCAGTTCCGTTAGACTCATATGAACAATACGAGCGCAACGGAATTCGTTGCACTTCGATCCGAGGTCGTTTGGATGGTCGCTAGAATGGTTGCGTTGACTTCGAATTCTACGCCTCCTAGTGTTGCTTGGAAGGAGCACTTCTCTGTGGACATCATGTCTGATCCATCTGGGAGTCGTATTCGTATCGACATTCCAGATGATCGTACGATGTTTCCTTTGTCTGCGATGAAGTTCTGTGCGATGAAGGAATGCGTGGCACCGGTATCGAACAACGTTTTAGCGGGGTGACCTTCTACCAGAAGTAAACCTGATAATATATATATATATATACTATGATCAAATGCTCTTTACAGATATACATGAGTAGTAATCACACAAGCTAAACAAAAGACTACATCATATATTTCTACTATATCCTCCTCCTAGGATATCGTGGCTAATGAAAATAGATACCCATCACTACATCTGGTGCAGGGCCGTGCTGGAGATCTAAAGCGTATGATCGAGCGGTGCTTCTCTGCCCTATCTGGTCTGGCCCCTCCTGTAACATCCCAACTTTTATTGGGCCACTAGACCCTAGTGAGCCCAATAAAAGTAGGCCAGAGCAGTAGAAAACTACCATTTTAAGTAATGTTGCACGCCGCAACTAAGTTATCGGGGTATAGTGACCGTACGAACCCCGAATTGACTTCCGTCAGTTCCGTTAGACTCGTATGAACAATACGAGCGCAACGGAATTCGTTGCACTTCGATCCGAGGTCGTTTGGAGAAAACGACCATTTCGGGTATCGTAGTGCGCCACTACCTCATTATTATGAATAGTGACAGTACGAACCCCGAATTGACTTCCGTCAGTTCCGTTAGACTCGTATGAACAATACGAGCGCAACGGAATTCGTTGCACTTCGATCCGAGGTCGTTTGGAGAAAACGACTCGTATGAACAATACGAGCGCAACGGAATTCGTTGCACTTCGATCCGAGGTCGTTTGGAGAAAACGACCATTTCGGGTATCGTAGCGCGCCACTACCTCATTATTATGAATACTGACTGTACGAACCCCGAATTGACTTCCGTCAGTTCCGTTAGACTCGTATGGACGATACGAGCACAACGGAATCCGTTGCACTTCGATCCGAGGTCATTTGAAGAAAACGACCATTTCGGGTATCGTAGCACGCCACTACCTCATTATTGTAAATAATGACCGTACGAGCCCCGGATTAACTTCTGTCAGTTCTGGTAAACTCGTACGAACAATACGAGCGCAACGTAATTCGTTGGGCCTCGATTCAAGGTCGTATGGAGAGTATGTCATTTTACGACTATGCAAATCGCCTCAGTGCAACGCACGAGATATAAAGCATACGAACCCGGCACAGCTCCGGTAACTCTTATTGGACCCCGGGGGCCAAGGAGGACCCCGCCCTAAGTTGACTCGGTCAAACCCCCCACCCCCTGCTTGAAATTATTGAGAAATGAAAAGGAAAAAAGGGGGGGGGGGGAGAGAAAGCCCCCCCCCCCACCCCAAGAAAAGGGGCTGCCCATGAATAGGCAGCCCCTACTTGGGGCAAAGTGGGCAGGAGAGAGAGAAGGGAGGGGAGGGGGAGAAAATTTCTCCCCCTCCCTTATCCCCACGTGGGGGAAAAGGGGGAGAGCTCCCCCTTCCTATAAAAGGAAGGGGCAGCCCCTCTCAAACCTCCCCACCCCTCTCACTCTCCCTCTCAGCCTCTCCCTGCCGCCCAGCCGAGCCACCTCCCCCTCCACCTTGCCGGAGCAAGCCACCCAGCCGAGACCTCCTCCTCCCTCCTCATGGCCGGCCACCACCCTTCTACCTCTCGAGCCCCACCTCCACCTCAGGTAGAATCGCCCCCCCTCCTCCTTCTTACCTCCTGGAGGCAAGCCGCCCCCTCCCCGTCGCCGGAGCGCCACCAGCGCCACCCCGAGCTTGCTCGGGTGGCGGCGCTGGCCGTGGAAACCACCCCTCCAGCGCCGGTGGTGGCGCTGGGGGAGCAGGTCCCCACTCGGGGACCTCTGCGCCGACGAAGGGAGGCGGCCGGGACGCCGGAGGACGCAGCCCCGGCGGCGCCCGAGTCCTCCTCCCCCCTGCTCTTTTCCTGTAGGGGAAACCACGCCAACCCCGGCGACGGCTGGCGGCGCCAGGCCGCCGGACCCCCGCCAGAAGTCTGCCCCCTCCCCGACGCCCCGACCTGGGGTGGCAGGGAGGGCCCTCCCCAAGGAGGCGGCGGCGCGGCCAGCTTGCATGGCCCATGCAAGCTGTGCCGCGCCTTCCCGCCGCCTCCTGCCCTAATTTCCGATGGGGTCCGGCGGCGCCAAGCCGCCGGACCACCACCGGAGTGGTCGCCGGCCCCCGGCGCACCGTCCGGGGGCGGCACCAACCCCTCTCCCCTCGGGGGCGGTGGCGCGGCGGCATGCATGGTGCATGCAGGCCTCCGCCTCCCGCCCCCCCTCTTTCGCTCTAATTCCGGCGGTGGCCGGCGGCGCCAGGCCGCCGGACCACCACCGGAATGGTCGCCGACCCCCGGCGCATCGACCGGGGGCGGTGCTAGCCCAGCCGGCCGCTGCCCGGCGGCGGCAGCGGCCGCCTCCCGATAATAATCAGGAGCCGCACGATTTCCCCCCAGGAAAATCGTGCGGCCCCTATATTCTTAACCCCCGCCTCAAACTGTGTGCCCCCACAGCGGATCCGCGTGGATCCGCTGTGAGGGCCCAAGGAAGGCGCCCGGTGCGGCGCCCCCAGCCCTCTCGATTCCTGCTATTCGCACCCCAATGGGCTTTCCCCATTTTAATTTCCCGAGGCAAATTAGGGCAGTTTTAGAAAAAGTTTTCTAAATGAAAAATGTGCCCCATCCTAAGAGGCACCTACTGTAATTTTTTGGGAATTTTAGGAGGAGTTTTGCTATTTTTAAAACCCCCTATAAAGTTTATTTTAAGGAAATTAAAGCCCAAATGAGTGGGGAAAAATCACCCAAAATTCATAAGCCCTAGTTAGGGCATAATTCACCTACTATCAAAACCTCAAGGGATAAGCCCTCCATTGGGTCCCTTAAAAGCTTTTACAAGCGAAAATAAAACGCCCGAAAAAGAGCGAAATTTATCAAAACGAATCGGCGCCCCCTCGACGCATAATTTTAAATGCCTATAAAAATTTATGCGTATCTATCCAAGGAATCGACTAAGCTTGGAATATTGACGCGAAAATCGGAACGGAATCGCGGCGCGGCGCCGAAATTGAACCCCGCCGCGACAATAATAAAAGAGCGATTGGACTACTAACCCTTTCCTTATGCTGTTACTGTTTTCTGTACTTCCCTTTAAATCCAGTCTCGCACTGGTCCCCCGCATTTACTTTCCGTACTTCCCTTTAAATCCAGTCTCGCACTGGTCCCCCGCATTTACTTTCCGTACTTTCCTTTAAATCTAGTCTCGCACTGGTCCCCCGCATTTACTTTCTGTACTTTCATTTAAATCCAGTCTCGCACTGGTCCTGTCATTATGGCCTCTGCTTTCGGCCTACTTTTCTGTTTATTACCATGGCCTCTGCTTTCAGCCTACTTTTCTGTTTATTACCATGGCCTCTGCTTTCGGCCTACTTTTCTGTTTATTACCATGGCCTCTGCTTTCGGCCTACTTTTCTGTTTATTACCATGGCCTGTGCTTTCAGCCTACTTTTCTGTTTATTACCACGGCCCCTGCTTTCAGCCTAATTTATTTGCTAATGCAGAACTTTCATGGCAACCATGCGGTGCTTATCCTCCCTTCTACGAGGCCTTAGTTGGGGAAAAACTCGGGGTTGAGTTCCTCCTCCCAGGTTAGCCCCAAGCAAGGAGCCCTCATACCGCTAATCCTCCCGGTCAGAGGTCGTGTGACCGGTCGAGTAGAATTGCCACGTAACTCATATGCTTATATAAGCGGGTGAAGATTGTTTGGGAGTGGCGGGTTGGTCACGCTCGCAGACCGTTCGTACCGGTGCGGGTGGGTTGACGACTCATGGCGACAGGGAGATGTGCGCAACGGGTTATCACCCTCTGAGCCTGCAGTTTTACCTCCTCTGGTCGGCCTACAAATCGGCTCGTCGGATGTCGCTCACATCCAGTTAGTACACCAAGTTGTACAGGAGGGCCTGAATGATACGGTACGACTACATTCAGAAGTGGCAAGACTGGCCACTGTCACCGACGACCACATCGGTGAGGCCCGCGGGGTTAGCTCCCCTGCTTGAAATAAAGCGGTCTAAACTGTGTCGACACAGGGTCTTTTGTGTGCGTACAGGTTGAATACCTGGGTGTGCGTGTCTGCGCGTTATATTGTTGTGTACTTTCTATACGGCGCGATTACGAGCTTAGGGCGGGAAGCCCTATATATATACGGGGATATATATGTTTACCTGCTGCTAACCCTCTACCTTGCTTCGGCTATTTCATTTCTGTTCTTTAGCCGCCCCTTGGATATGGATCCGGGGAGGGGATGTATTTTCTACTTAGCTCTGTGACTAACAGTTATTTCTTATAACCAATCACAGGAGATGGGACAGCAAGGAGCCCCCGCACCGCAGGATGAGTTACGAGCCTTGGAGATGGCCCGTTCGATTACCCCAGCCTCTCCTCCTATCTTCAGAGACGTGAGTTCGAGAGTATAAGGACTAGCCTAGGGCTCCCTTTCGTTTTAGACTATGTAGCCCTCGAGACAATGTTTTGTAAAACGATAGGCCCCAGCCATATTTAAATATGTAATATAATCAGCATGCTTAGCTTTTCTTATTTCGATTGCTTCCGCTGTGCGTTCTGATGTGTTGTGATGATTCTTGTGCCTGACAAAGAGACCGCTCAGCGCTTGAAAAGGTGGGACGTCGCCACCCGGAAAGCACTGGGTAGTCCTCGATCGGTAGTAAGATCCCCCCCTCCCTGAACCAGGTTCAGTTTAGAGAGGGGGGTCTTACACCTCCTGCCTGCAGGTCATCCTCTGCGTCCACGTCGCCTTGTCCTCTCTCCGCGGCTCCCTGCACTGCTCCTAGGCCTGGCCTACCTATAGCCTGAGGGCAGAAAGCTCGTATGTGCCCGGGCTGCTGGAAAAGGTAGCAGTTCCCTGCAAATGGGGCATCTCGTCGTGTGGCTGGGGCGGGCTGAGGTGCTGGGGCTGGAGGTGCCGGTCGGGGCTGAGGTGCCTGCCTATATGGCTGGTGGAGCTGACGCTGTCTCCTATCCCGGTCCTGTCTGCGAGGGCCTACTCCCCTCCCTCGGCCCTGAGCCCGGGGAACATCCATGGGTCCCCTTCGCTGCTGGGCCACCATCCTCTGATCCATCTCTAAAGCTGCGGCGTGAGAGGCGATCGTGTGAAAGGTCGACTGGGAGATCATGATCAAAGCCTGTCGATGATCGTCTCGTAGTCCTCGATAGAATCTAGTCGCTCTATCTCTGTCTGTAACTGCCAAAGTCCCGGCGAAACGGGCCAGGTGGATGAACTCTCGCTGGTACTTTGGTACCGTCCTCTCTCCTTGCCGGATCGGCAGGAAACGCTCATGGAGTGCAATCCTATCTTCGTCTGAGATAAAGTGCTTTAGGAAGGCCTCTGAGAACTCTCCCCAGAGGACCGTGCAGTCTAGGATCCTTAAACCTTAAACCTAAGGGTCCACCAGGCTTCCGCTGCGTGGTTTGTCCCGAACCAAGTAACAGAAAGTGGGAAGGGAGGATCTAAAGACTGCCCCATGTGGTCGGATCGTGGTAGCTCTGATCCATTTGTAAGCCCCCCCCGCCCCAAAACTGGGTTCAGGGAGGGGGAATCTTACTACCTAAGGACGACCACTAGCGCTTCCCGGGTGGCAACGGCCCACCCTCTCAAGCACTGAGTGGTCGCCTTGTCAGGCACAAGAATCACAACAACACATCAGATTCACACAGCGGAAGCATTAGAATTAGGAAACTAAGCACACAACTTATATTTACATAAAGGAAAAAGGTCAAAGCCTATTGTTTAAAACATCTGCCTCAGAGGCTACATATAACTATAACGAAATGCTCTTAAGCTAGTCCTATACTCTAGGACTCATGTCACGGAAGACAGGGGGCGAGGCTGGAGTATCCGATCGGGCCATCTCTAAGGCCGGTAACTCATCCTGCGGTGCGGGGGCTTCACGCTGTCCCGTCTCCTGTGATTGGTTATAAGAATAACCGTCAGTCACATAGCTAAGTAGAAAACACATCCCCTCCCCGAATCCGTATCCTGGGGGCGGGCTAAAGGACAGGAATAAATAGCAGAAGCAAGGTAGAGGGTTAACAGCAGGTAAAACATATATACGTATATATATCTATAATGCATGCCAACCATGATTTCCACGAGGTGACTTAAACGTGCGGTACGAAACGTCAAACAATACTATCTCGCGCATACCCGCACTCAGGTATTCAAACCTGTACACACAAAAACTCTGTGTCGACACAGCTTGGACCGCTTTGCTTCAAGCGGGGTTGCGAACCCCGCGGGCCTCACCGATGTGGCCGTCGGTGACAGTGGCCAGTCCTGCCACTTCTGAATGTAGTCGTACCATATCACTCAGGACCTCCCGTACAACTTGGTGTACTAACTGGTTGTGAGCGACATCCGGCGATTCCGAGATTTAGGCCGACCAACGGAGGCAAAACTGCGGGTTCGGAGTGGTGATAATCCGCTGTGCACATCTCCCTGTCGCCATGAGTCGTCAACCCACCCGCACCGGTACGAACGGTCTGCGGGCGTGACCGACCCGCCACTTCCAAAACAATCTTCAAAAGCTTAAACACAGAGCAAGCGCTTTAATACTTGACGCGACATTCTTACTCGACCGGTCACTCGACTCTTGACCGGGAGGCACGGTGGTAGGAGGGCTCCTTATTTGGGGCTAACTTAGGAGGAGGGACTCAACTCCAGGTTTTCCCCAACTAAGGCCTCACAGAAAGGAGGAGAAGCACCACTTGCCAGCGTAGGACTGCGATTAGCACTAAAATATAAATAAAGTGCAACATAAGCAGAAAGAAAGGTCGGAAGCAGGGGCCGAAATATCAGGACCAGTACGAGACTGGAGAATTGAAAGTACAGAAAGTAGTAAATAAAAGACCAGTGCGAGACTGGATTACTGGAAATAAACGAACATAAATATAAGTAAGGGGACCAGTGTAAGACCCCCCCTCCCAAATCGACGGTCCGACCGGGGGATCTTATCGCACACCACCCTTTAGCACGACGCCGAAGCGACTCCGAAGGGTGAAGGCACTAGCTTCTCCAACCCTTTTCCTTGAACGCTCCGATGTCACGCCTAGGGGTGGTGTTAAGCAAAAGTCACTACACACCATCAGAGTAGGGAAGCTGTATTCTAGCAGAAGACATTATTAAAGAGTGCGCTTTGTTACCCTTAGCGGAAGACATTATTTATAGCGGAAGATTAAATATCACAAAAACCATAATTTCAAAACCTGTATGAGTAATATTGATTTCGCCGCCGCAATGAATCCTATCCGTCAAGGCTTCATTGCATCATATATGTATACCCTGAGATAGGGCGCAACAAAAGGAGATGCGGCTTAATAAAACTTTATACCTGACGTAGCCTGATCCGTGGCTTCATCCACACATAGGTGCTGTCACTCATCCGCACCTGTCACCTGTGCTAAAGACAAGTTATTAGAACTACAAACAGAATCCAACTCCTACTAACACCCAAACATAATATAACAATTATAAGGAAGGGGATATCTGGACTCTTATTGGGCCGAGGCGGTCTTCCCACGACCACCGCCTACGTACTCCGTATCATCCTGCATACGGTCTCAGACCCACGTAGTTCTATTAGTTTCGCACGGGTTGCCCTCCCAGACCGTCCGTCGTGCGGGTTGCCTTAGAGTAAAACTCATAGGCCATCCGATTTTATCCCTTGGCACATTTTATACTCCCGGAGGAATAAATCTCGAAGGCAACGTTTCATTCCCGTAGGAATCATTTCCCGAAGGCAACATTTCATTCCCGTAGGAATTATTTCTCGAAGGCAACGTTTCATTCCCGTAGGAATTATTTCTCGAAGGCAACATTTCATTCCTGTAGGAATTACTTTCTCGAAGGCAACGTTTCATTCCCGTAGGAATTATTTCTCGAAGGCAACATTTCATTCCCGTAGGAATTACTTTCTCGAAGGCAACATTTCATTCCCGTAGGAATTACTTTCTCGAAGGCAACATTTCATTCCCGTAGGAATTACTTTCTCGAAGGCAACATTTCATTCCCGTAGGAATTATTTCTTGAAGGCAACATTTCATTCCCGTAGGAATTATTTCTCGAAGGCAACATTTCATTCCCGTAGGAATTACTTTCTCGAAGGCAACATTTCATTCCCGTAGGAATTATTTCTCGAAGGCAACGTTTCATTCCCGTAGGAATTATTTCTCGAAGGCAACATTTCATTCCCGTAGGAATTACTTTCTTGAAGGCAACATTTCATTCCCGTAGGAATTATTTCTTGAAGGCAACATTTCATTCCCGTAGGAATTATTTCTCGAAGGCAACATTTCATTCCCGTAGGAATTACTTTCTCGAAGGCAACATTTCATTCCCGTAGGAATTATTTCTCGAAGGCAACGTTTCATTCCCGTAGGAATTATTTCTCGAAGGCAACATTTCATTCCCGTAGGAATTACTTTCTCGAAGGCAACATTTCATTCCCGTAGGAATTATTTCTCGAAGGCAACGTTTCATTCCCGTAGGAATTATTTCTCGAAGGCAACATTTCATTCCCGTAGGAATTACTTTCTCGAAGGCAACATTTCATTCCCGTAGGAATTATTTCTTGAAGGCAACATTTCATTCCCGTAGGAATTATTTCTCGAAGGCAACATTTCATTCCCGTAGGAATTACTTTCTCGAAGGCAACATTTCATTCCCGTAGGAATTATTTCTCGAAGGCAACATTTCATTCCCGTAGGAATGTAGAAGGAGAGAAGACGAACTCTTTATAAGCTTAGCATATCTCCATCCGAGAAGGTACTACTAATTTAACTCGGCTGGCAATCAAATCCAACCTGCCTACATAGGGCACAACTGCATTCATGTAGACCTTCGTCGATCATTTCGGTGCTTGGCGATCAATCCCAAGTCATCCACATAAGACCCGCTTGTATTTATGTAAACTTCCGTCAATCACTTGAATGCTTGGTAATCAAGCCCAAGACACCCATAAGCTTTATAGGCACCAGAAGTAGCACAGTAGTGTGAAAGGGAGAAATAAGATGAAGAGTAGACGAAAATAGATAAGGTTTAGAGTCTACCATTTGTCGGAGGAGGAAGAGATGAAGCTCCCTCAACCGGATACCAAACCAGATGAAGATAGGCTCAAGTAAGAGGCGGAGAAGGGGTTCCTCTTGGGTGATGCTTATGGTGTGAGAGTCCCCCATAAATTTCATGCCTAGGCATATGATCGCATTCCTAATCTCTACCAATTCGGAGTAGCACGACTCCATTCCTCACCAAATCGGAACGACAAGGAAAACTGATAAGTGGCAGATTCCTGCCATGGGAGGGAGAATTGAGGTAGGAGGAGGAGGAAGAGAGAGTGAAGCTATCATACCTTGTCGTGAGCTATGAAGGGCAACCCCCTTATTAAAAATACAGCAGCAGCCCCCATTAGACCAAGAGGGGACAAGAGCAGCCCCAAATCAATAAGGTAAAGGGGCAGCTCAAAGCAAACAGCCCCAAATCAACAAGGTAAAGAGCAGCTCAAAGCAAAACAGCCCCAAATCAATAAGGTACAGAGCAGCTCAAAGCAAACAGCCCCAAATCAACAAGGTAAGAGCAGCTCAAAGCAAACAGCCCCAAATCAACAAGGTACAGGGCAGCTCAAAGCAAACAGCCCCAAATCAACAAGGTAAAGAGCAGCTCAAAGCAAACAGCCCCAAATCAACAAGGTAAGAGCAGCTCAAAGCAAACAGCCCCAAATCAACAAGGTAAAGAGCAGCTCAAAGCAACAAACCTGCAGTCCAAGTTAACAAGGAGCAGCCCCAAAACAACAAGGAGCAGCCCCCAAACTAACAAGGAAAGGAGCAGCCCCAACTATTAAACCTGCAGTCCAAGTTAGCAAGAAGCAGCCCCCAAACCAACAAGGAAAGGAGCAACCCAAAGCAACAACAAAAGAGGCAACTCCAAATCAACAAGGCAAGAGAGCAGCCTCACATCACCCTACCTGCAGTCCAACTAAAGGAGGAGCAGCCCCCAAACCAACAAGGAGAGGAGCAGCCCAAACCACCAACCTGCAGTCCAACTTAACAAGGAGCAGCCCCCAAACCAACAAGGGAAGGAGGGTAACAACAGCCCCCAAATACCCAACATAAGAAGCAGCCCCCCCAAGAAAAGCAAACCAACAGGGCAGCCCCAAGCAACACAAGCAACAACAGCCCCTCACAAAGGCAGCAGCAGCCTCACAAGGAAGACAAACCAACAGGGCAGCCCCAATTAACACAAGCAGCAGCAGCCCCTCACAAAAAGAAAACCAACCAACAGGGCAGCCCCAAGCAACACAAGCAGAAGCAGCCCCTCATAGAAAGAACAGGGCAGCCCCAAGCAACACAAGTAACAACAACCTAATCTTGAGTATAAACATCAACTCCCCCCCATATAAACAAAACTTAAGAAGCAGCCCCCACATAACCAACAACGGAATTTCACATACAGCAACCCCAAATTAACCCAACAAGGATGATTATATAGCAGCAGAAAAATCAAATAACAGCAGCCTCAAATTAAAGATCGGAATTTATGCAACCCCAGGGCCAAGGTAGCATAATCCAAGCAAATTTTGCCAACAGAAATTCAAACACAAAACAGCCCGCTATAATAATCCCAACAGTTTTGCCAACAGAAAATTCAAGCACAAAGCAGCCCCCTATAATGATCCAAACAGTTTTGCCAGCAGAAATTCAAGCACAAATGTTTGAAGCTTCAGAAGCTAAAGTCCCGAATTTAACTCATCTTAGTTTAGTTGTAGCTCAAATAATTTAGAGAATTAAATTTGGAAATGAGTATTAAGGCCATATTAGCTGTCATAGAAATAAGTGATGCTTCACAGGACTTAATGCATCACCACGTTTAGCCACTAGCTCGGGATAAAGTTTTAACTCTGGGGCATAGCTTTCCATATGATACAGAACCGGTAGATAATTTAGAACGTTTAACGAATGGCTCAGCTTCCTGGGAATTTCCTACCCAATTACCCGCTGAAGCTGATATTAACGAAAAAATCATCCGAAGGACATAAATCTATAGCAAACCGAGCATCAGGAAAGGGCCAGCCTACCCCATAATCACAGCAAAAAAAAAAAATCAATTAAGCAGAAGAAGGAGGTGAGGGGAAGGAGGAGGAAAATGATTTCTTGCTACGATTTGATTTCCATTTTCTCCTGGAGCGAAAATCTCAAACCATACTACACCACAAGGAGGAGAAAAAGGGGGGAAGAAGAGGAGAAGAGGAGAAGGGTTTTTCTTGCCATGAGAGGAGGAAGAGTTCCCTGACATACGTTGCCGTGAGCTCCCCTTGCCGTGAAACCCTCGCCAGGACAGAGCTTCGAGGAGGGGGAGAGGAGGAGGAAGCGTGTGAGAGGAGGGCGTTCTTACCGTCCACCATCGCCCTTGCAAGAGGAGAAGAAGCCTCCCTATGTAGCCGACGAGGCCCAATCCCGTGCCCCCACGAGCTCGCCCATGGTTTTGCTCCAGTGCTTGATCGCTCATCCCGGTTTCCCGTTCCCAGGTTTTCATCGCTGATTTTTTTTTTTTGGTTTTATATGTATATATCTATATATATATATTCATATATATATAGACATATAATTATTTATATACATATATATTCATAACTCTCAAAACAAGCACAGGAAAAATGTGCGTAGTGCGTCTTTGTGTTCGTGTCAACCATACGAAGCTAACGAAAACATCCGAAGTTGATTCCGAGTCCGTTTGCCCAACATTTTAAAATGGCGTTGTTGTCGCGCTCGACGTTACTCAAAATAGTCGTTTTCTCCAAACGACCTCGGATCGGAACGAAACGAGTTCCGTTGCACTCGTATCAACTATACGAGTCTAAAGTAACTGACGGAAATCGATTCGGGGCACGTATGCTCCATATTCTAAACTGCGTCGTCGTGACGCGCTGCGATACTCAAAACGGTCACTTTCACCAAATGACCTCTGATTGAAACGAAATGAGTTCCGTTGCACTCGTATCAACTATACGAGTCTAATGCAACTGACGGAAGTCGATTCGGAGCACGTATGCTCCATATTCCAAAATTGCATCGTCGTGACGCGCTACTATACTCAAAATGGTCATATTCACCAAATGACCTCGGATCGAAACGAAACGAGTTCCGTTGCACTCGTATCAACTATACGAGTCTAATGCAACTGACGGAAGTTGATTCGGAGCACGTACGCTCCATATTCTAAAACTGCATCGTCGTGACGCGCTACTATACTCAAAATGGTCATATTCACCAAATGACCTCGGATCGAAACGAAACGAGTTCCGTTGCACTTGTATCAACTATACGAGTCTAATGCAACTGACGGAAGTCGATTCGGAGCACGTATGCTCAATATACCACTTCAGTGTTAGGGCGAGGCACAATGCTACCTAAAACAGTCATTTCTCTAAATGACCACCTCTATGTGGTGAAGGTCGGGTCGTGATTGCCTTATGACCCGGCCTAGTTTCCTCCAAGGGTTCAACTGAACCGGCTAGACCCCTTTTCAGAGTCGGGATGTTACAAGCCAATAAAACAAAGAAAATTTTCGTCCCTGAAAATACGAGTGGGTCATGGGGATTCAAAATAGGACGTATTGCAGACCACTAGAGGTGTCGAATGATCCCAAATTTTAAGGGTCTCTAGGTTTGGTTTTACCTAACGAGCTACGTTGATGGCTCCTGCCATGTAATATACAAGTAGCTTACGTGAACTGGGTTGCTGTCAGTGGAACATATAAAAGTTTTAACTTGCATAAGCTTTTGTAACACTTATCAACATATGACCGACTCCCATACGAAGGTTATATGTTGGTAGAACAGATGAAAATTGTAAATAAGCAGTAAAAATCCATAAACATATAACCAACTCCCATACGAAGGTTATATGTTAATGGTACAGATAAAATTGCAAATAGGCAGTAAAGATCCATAAACATATAACCAACTCCCATACGAAGGTTATATGTTAATGGTATATGCAGATATGTATGTTTTGATGCAAATGATGCATATGCAAATATGTATAATGAGTACTCATGACTCAATCACAACACACAATGTTGAAACAGTTTGACCGCTTTTCTTCCAGCAGGGTTGCGACCCCCGCGGGCCTCACCGATGTGGCCGTCGGTGACAGTGGCCGGTCCTGCCACTTCTGGGTGTGGACGTACCGCACTACCCAGGCCCTAATGTACAACCCAGTGTACTCCTGGATGTGAGCAACATCCGTCAATTACAAAATTCGGCTATCCAGCGGAGGGACCCTGCGGGGAAATAATCCCCCGGGGTTCACACACTCCCTAGTGCCTCATGAGTCATCAACCTTCCCATTCGTGTATGAATGGTCCTTAGGCATGATTGTCCTGCCACGGTACTCACATATAATGTTTTACCAGTTTGCTCTTTATGTTGACATATTTTGACCGCTTCTTTTTGCAGGGTAGCGAACCCCGCGGGCCTCACCGATGTGGCCGTCGGTGACAGTGGCCGGTCCTGCCACTTCTGGGTGTGGATGTACCGCACTACCCAGGCCCCATCGTACAACCCCGTGTACCCTCAGACGTAGGAGACATCCGGCAATAACTGAATTTGGCCAACCAGCGGAGGGACCCAGCGGGGCATATAAGATACAACCGAGCTCCCGGGGTGCACACCTCCCTGTCGCCTAGAGTCGTCAACCTTCCCGCACCGGTACGTACGGTCTACGGGCATGACCGACCCGCCACGTTTCCCAAAGCAAGCAAGCAATAAAATAGGTAACCATCACCTTCGGGTCCTCAGTGGCTTACCCTTTTTAACGAGGCTTCCCGGCTGGCTGAGTATGCAACCATCGCAAGTCCTGAGAATGTTAACAATGTACCTTTTTAGGATGGTTTATATACAAGCTTTTATAAATTTGCCACAAGTTTACTTCAATCCAGTACGTCGCCTCAGTAATCATTCCCTGAAATATTAACGTTATTGAAAAGACTAACATTTTATCATAGCTCTTTTACGATTGCACGACTTTATTTTCAACAGATCGTCAAATTGATCAAGTCAAATCATACTTCATATTTGCAATTGTTAGAGCAATTCTCTATATATACGCAAAATTTCATTTGATTAGCTCACCTCAAATGAAATTTTGAAAACGAGAATTTTAATCCCAATAAAACAAATAGGCTTAAACTTGGGATTGAAATTAGTAATAGAATCCTTACATTGTACACATAATTTCATACGATTAGTTTACCTCGAATGGAATTTTGAAAACGAAATTTTAACCCCAATAAAACAAAGAGGCTTAAACCCGGGGTTCAAAATTTGAAATGATCATTTGTAGAGTTTAAAGAGAGTGTTTTATGGAAATAAGATAGATGATTGTTCGAGATCAGATGTAGTAAAAGACATTTAAAAAATATTTTGCACGACTAAAACTGAATTTGATAAGTTCGAGTGAAAATGTTCATATATATGCCAAGTTTGTTGCCAACTTTTACCTTTTTGGTCCACCACCGCTTCCGCTGCAGTGGTTCGTCCCGAACCACGCTACAGCGATTAGCGGAGCAATAAGTGTTTCTGTGATCATGAATAGGTCGAAAGATCGGTTACGCTCTGATCCATTTGTTCCCAGGTTCTGCTGCTATATAATCATCCTTATTGGGTTAATTTGGGGTTGCTGTATGTGAAATTCCGTTGTTGGTTATGTGGGGGCTGCTTCTTAAGTTTTGTTTATATGGGGGGGAGTTGATGTTTATACTCAAGATTAGGTTGTTGTTACTTGTGTTGCTTGGGGCTGCCCTGTTCTTTCTATGAGGGGCTGCTGCTGCTTGTGTTGCTTGGGGCTGCCCTGTTGGTTGGTTTTCTTTTTGTGAGGGGCTGCTGCTGCTTGTGTTAATTGGGGCTGCCCTGTTGGTTTGTCTTCCTTGTGAGGCTGCTGCTGCCTTTGTGAGGGGCTGTTGTTGCTTGTGTTGCTTGGGGCTGCCCTGTTGGTTTGCTTTTCTTGGGGGGGCTGCTTCTTATGTTGGGTATTTGGGGGCTGTTGTTACCCTCCTTCCCTTGTTGGTTTGGGGGCTGCTCCTTGTTAAGTTGGACTGCAGGTTGGTGGTTTGGGCTGCTCCTCTCCTTGTTGGTTTGGGGGCTGCTCCTCCTTTAGTTGGACTGCAGGTAGGGTGATGTGAGGCTGCTCTCTTGCCTTGTTGATTTGGAGTTGCCTCTTTTGTTGTTGCTTTGGGTTGCTCCTTTCCTTGTTGGTTTGGGGGCTGCTTCTTGCTAACTTGGACTGCAGGTTTAATAGTTGGGGCTGCTCCTTTCCTTGTTAGTTTGGGGGCTGCTCCTTGTTGTTTTGGGGCTGCTCCTTGTTAACTTGGACTGCAGGTTTGTTGCTTTGAGCTGCTCTTTACCTTGTTGATTTGGGGCTGTTTGCTTTGAGCTGCTCTTACCTTGTTGATTTGGGGCTGTTTGCTTTGAGCTGCTCTTTACCTTGTTGATTTGGGGCTGTTTGCTTTGAGCTGCCCTGTACCTTGTTGATTTGGGGCTGTTTGCTTTGAGCTGCTCTTACCTTGTTGATTTGGGGCTGTTTGCTTTGAGCTGCTCTGTACCTTATTGATTTGGGGCTGTTTTGCTTTGAGCTGCTCTTTACCTTGTTGATTTGGGGCTGTTTGCTTTGAGCTGCCCCTTTACCTTATTGATTTGGGGCTGCTCTTGTCCCCTCTTGGTCTAATGGGGGCTGCTGCTGTATTTTTAATAAGGGGGTTGCCCTTCATAGCTCACGACAAGGTATGATAGCTTCACTCTCTCTTCCTCCTCCTCCTACCTCAATTCTCCCTCCCATGGCAGGAATCTGCCACTTATCAGTTTTCCTTGTCGTTCCGATTTGGTGAGGAATGGAGTCGTGCTACTCCGAATTGGTAGAGATTAGGAATGCGATCATATGCCTAGGCATGAAATTTATGGGGGACTCTCACACCATAAGCATCACCCAAGAGGAACCCCTTCTCCGCCTCTTACTTGAGCCTATCTTCATCTGGTTTGGTATCCGGTTGAGGGAGCTTCATCTCTTCCTCCTCCGACAAATGGTAGACTCTAAACCTTATCTATTTTCGTCTACTCTTCATCTTATTTCTCCCTTTCACACTACTGTGCTACTTCTGGTGCCTATAAAGCTTATGGGTGTCTTGGGCTTGATTACCAAGCATTCAAGTGATTGACGGAAGTTTACATAAATACAAGCGGGTCTTATGTGGATGACTTGGGATTGATCGCCAAGCACCGAAATGATCGACGAAGGTCTACATGAATGCAGTTGTGCCCTATGTAGGCAGGTTGGATTTGATTGCCAGCCGAGTTAAATTAGTAGTACCTTCTCGGATGGAGATATGCTAAGCTTATAAAGAGTTCGTCTTCTCTCCTTCTACATTCCTACGGGAATGAAATGTTGCCTTCGAGAAATAATTCCTACGGGAATGAAATGTTGCCTTCGAGAAAGTAATTCCTACGGGAATGAAATGTTGCCTTCGAGAAATAATTCCTACGGGAATGAAATGTTGCCTTCAAGAAATAATTCCTACGGGAATGAAATGTTGCCTTCGAGAAAGTAATTCCTACGGGAATGAAATGTTGCCTTCGAGAAATAATTCCTACGGGAATGAAACGTTGCCTTCGAGAAATAATTCCTACGGGAATGAAATGTTGCCTTCGAGAAAGTAATTCCTACGGGAATGAAACGAGTTCCGTTGCACTCGTATCAACTATACGAGTCTAAAGTAACTGACGGAAATCGATTCGGGGCACGTATGCTCCATATTCTAAACTGCGTCGTCGTGACGCGCTGCGATACTCAAAACGGTCACTTTCACCAAATGACCTCTGATTGAAACGAAATGAGTTCCGTTGCACTCGTATCAACTATACGAGTCTAATGCAACTGACGGAAGTCGATTCGGAGCACGTATGCTCCATATTCCAAAATTGCATCGTCGTGACGCGCTACTATACTCAAAATGGTCATATTCACCAAATGACCTCGGATCGAAACGAAACGAGTTCCGTTGCACTCGTATCAACTATACGAGTCTAATGCAACTGACGGAAGTTGATTCGGAGCACGTACGCTCCATATTCTAAAACTGCATCGTCGTGACGCGCTACTATACTCAAAATGGTCATATTCACCAAATGACCTCGGATCGAAACGAAACGAGTTCCGTTGCACTTGTATCAACTATACGAGTCTAATGCAACTGACGGAAGTCGATTCGGAGCACGTATGCTCAATATACCACTTCAGTGTTAGGGCGAGGCACAATGCTACCTAAAACAGTCATTTCTCTAAATGACCACCTCTATGTGGTGAAGGTCGGGTCGTGATTGCCTTATGACCCGGCCTAGTTTCTTCCAAGGGTTCAACTGAACCGGCTAGACCCCTTTTCAGAGTCGGGATGTTACAACCAGTGCGTGACTGGATTACTAAAAGCATAAATGGAAAGCAAAAGTAGGGGGACCAGTGCGAAACTGGATTTAAAGAATAAATGCCGAAAGTAAAAGCAGGGGGACCAGTGCAAGACTGGATTTAAAGAATAAATGCACAAAGTAAAAGCAGGGGGACCAGTGCGAGACTGGATTTAAAGAATAAATGCAGAAAGTAAAAGCAGGACCAGTACGAGACTATAGAGCATAATAAATAAATGGTTAGTAGTCCAATCACTCCATAACATGAGGCTTCAATGTCGACTCCGTTCTTAGGAGGAAGATCCGTTCGATCCCCGTTCATAGGGGTCTTTTCTCCGTTCATAGGAGCTTTCTTATATTTCATGAAATTCCTTATTTTCGTGTGCCTTGGGTTCACATTTTAAATAATTGGTTATTTAATGAATTGGCGGTGTCGCCTCGCGATTATGACCCGAATTGCGCGTTGATAACTTTTAACTTAGTCGATTCCTTAGAACGATACACATCATTTCGCTACGTAACAAAATACGCGTCGCGAGTTTTGCCAATTTATCCCAATTAATTTCGCTTGCTTTCAGGCGTTTATTTTGCTCATAAAAGACTTTTAAAGGACCAAAAGAAAAGGTCACACCTTCAAACTTTGATAGACATTGCAAAACACCCTAAATTAGAGCCTATAATATTTGGGGATTTTTCCAAACTCCTTTGGGCTTTTAATTCCTTAAAATAAACCTTGTAGAGGGATTTAAAAATAGTAAAACTCCTAAAAATCTCAAAAATTTACAGGAGGTGCCCCTCTGAGTGGGGAACATTTTTCATGTTGTGGGTTTTAGCCAAAAATGCCCCATATTCCCTCAGAAAAATATAATAGGGAAAGGGGCTTTGGGGTGCAAATAGAGGAAAGGAGGGAGCAGGGGGGCGCTGCACCATGCGCCCTCCTGGGGTCCCCACAGCGGATCTGCGACGTATCTGCAATGGAGGGCACATATGTTGAGGCGGGGGGGGGGGGGGGGGGGAATAAGTTAGGGGAGCCGCCCGATCTCCTGGAGAAGATCGGACGGCTCCCGCTATCCCAGCGGGAGGCCGCCGCCGGGCAGTGGCCGGCTGGGGCCGGCGCCGCCCCCGGTCGGTGCGCCGGTGGCCGGCGACCACTCTGGGGGTGGTCCGGCGGCCTGGCGCCGCCGGACACCACCGGGAAATAGGGGGAAGGGGGGGGGGGGGGGGGGTAGGTGCGGTGGCGCAGCCTGCATGCGCCATGCAGGCTTACTGCACCGCTGCCTCTGCTGGGGGAGCCTCCCCTACCGCCCCTGGCTGGGGCGCCGTGGAGGGGGTAGTCCTCCGGCGGGGGTCCGGCGGCCTGGCACCGCCGGGTGCGGCATTTACCCCGTATAGGAAAGACATGGAGGGAGGGGGAGAGTGCGGGTGTCGCCGGAGGCGCGTCCTCCGGCGGCCCTACCGCCTCCTCCCATCGGAGCTCGGGTCCCCGCGTGGGGACCTTCTCCCCCAGCTCCACCACCAGTGCTGTGGGTGTAAGGTTACAACCAGCTCCCCCACCCGAACTTGGGCAAGGTTTGGGGTGGGGCTGGCGGCGCTCCGACGATGGGGAGGCGGCCGACTGCCTTAGTGGAGTAGGACGGAGGAGGGAGAGGGTCTCTACTTATTGGGTAGGGGCTCGGGAGGTGGAGGGTTGGCTCGCCATGGTGAGGAGGTGGTGGCGGCGGCTTGGCTGGGAAGGGTTTCGGTAGGGGGAGGGGGTGCTGGCAGGGGAGGAGGGGGCTGGGGGGGGGGGGGGGTTGTGCATCCAGGAAAGGAGGCTGGGCCCCTCCTTTTATAAGGGAAGATGGAGGCCTCCCCTCTCCCTCCCTTTATCCCACGTGGGTTAAAGGGAGGGATGGGTAGGGGGGGGGGGAGATATTTTCTCCCCCCTCCCTTGCCCTAACAGGGGGCTGCCTATTCATGGGCAGCCCCCTCCCTCCTTGAAGGAGGAGATTCTCTCTCCTCCCCACTTTTTCTTTTCTTTTCCCAAAGACTTTCATGCTTGGGAGGGGTGGGGGGGGGGGGGGGGGTGGGGGGGGGGGGGAGGGGGTTGACCAAGGTCAACTTAGGGCGGGGTCCTCCATGGTCTCGAGGGTCCACCA